>MU628473.1:0-119530 GCA_025688805.1 Aspergillus egyptiacus | reverse complement strand
TACCTAGGTAATCAAGTCAGAGGACGGATGCTACTAGTTACAGAATAAAATAATAAAAGAACCTCGCCAGCCCTCCCTTGGGAGCTTCGAAGACTTCCCTGGCTTCTATTCTGGACTGACTTTGGGTGACCAAAGAACGGCATCTACCACTACGACATACACTTTGGCTTTACTTATCAAAAGTGCAACCTCTCTCCCCAATCCGGTCATATATTCATCCCCGTCCTTTGGTTCTACCCTCCTAAGCGCGAACTCGACTCTGCATTGGTCTTTCCAGCAATCTGATACTTACGTCGGGGGAACTTTCTTTCCACCCTACTGTACCAGCTCTTTGTATCATCGACTTTCGGCGCTTGACGTATTGATTCTCCTCGACCTTACCGAACTATTACAACACCAGGGACGAGGAGAGCCGCTGAAGACATACTAGTAAAGCTACGTCCGGGGCAGCCTTTTAAATCCGCGGGTGTCGTTCCTTATCCCGTTTCTGCCAATCTATATACCTACTCCAAATATATCTACACAATGACGGCGCGCCAATCAACGCCGGCCTCCGACAACTCGCATTCAGATAACGGCGTCCGCAAGCGAGTATGTAAGGCCTGCGATCGGTGTAGATTAAAAAAGTCCAAGGTGAGCCCAGCACGGCCCAAGCATCAGCGTCCACTGATGCACTGACCCGGCGCAGTGTGACGGAGCCAAACCGTGCGGTCGCTGCCGAGCAGACAACACCCTCTGCGTCTTTGGCGAGAGGAAGAAGGCCCATGATAAAGTGTACCCTAAGGGGTGAGCATACACCTGGCCTAATTTTCTAGAAACTTTTATGATACGTGGGGGCAAATGGCTGACTTGAGTGCAATACAGGTATGTGGAGATGCTTGAACAGCAGCAGACATGGCTTGTCAACGGGCTGCAAGAATTATACCGACGGCTGCTTGAGGGCGAGGGGTGGAAGGGAGAGCCGCTGAAATGCGAACCCAATGGTCATCCCTTAACGCACGATCTTCTTACACATCTCGGTGCGCTCGATCCGAGCAAGTACGAGCGGTTTGAAGAGAACGCGGAAACCATGCAACAGGAGTTGTGGAGGCAGAACGCCGGACATATGCAACGACAGGACTCCTCAGATAGCAGCTCGGAGAGCGAACATTCGCCTGTCATTCCCACGGGGTTCTCCGACCCCTACGTTGCTCGGACATTACCACCACGGACACCAACGACGATCAGCCCGGCGACGACGTCCCTGCGAATAGACGTGCCCCAGCAACCCGCGATCAAGAATGAGCCGCAAATAAGCGCGAACAACCAATACGTCGCCTCGATGCAAACCATGTCGATGCCGCGCATGGTGGACCCGTCCAATCTACAACACCCGCCCCAATGGACAAGCCCTAGCAGCTTCGGAGGCTTCGATGATCTAGATCTGATGCCCTCCCAGTTTGGGGATCTACCGTTCGAAGACAATATCTCGTCGCCCATGTTTAACCGCCCGATGACAATGGGGTGTCTGGTCCCTGGGTCATATATGGACAACACGAAAACCGACTTTGAAGATATCTCCCAATACCTCAACCCCACACAGCTGGAGATCACGTCTTGACTGATGACTTGCGGCGGCGAATTATGTTGTACGAATATCCCGAATCTTTGGTTCTGGCGGACGGTCTTTGGTGTTTGGTGTTGGCTAAAATATACGGAGTTTGGGCTACCTATGAACAGGCCTTTTGTTTTTTTTTTTTTCCTCTCTCTCTTTTTTTATCTTTTTGATCTCAACTCCCATTTGTCATGTTATGATTATGTTCATGGTTACCCCTAGAGCTATTATTGATATTGAACAAAAATAAAAAATTAATGATCATGAGTGCGCCGTGACAGGACCTACCTACCTAGGTATACATACTAACCCGGCCTCCCACCAAGATTCCAAGTACAGGTTCCTGATCTTGGCACTGGTCCATGCAGATCCACTCCATCCCTGAAATGTCAAATGACCTCCATCCTCCATGTTGCCATGACGTCGCAGTGAGATGACTAATCGGAGCGCTGCAGTAACGGACGTCACGAGTTGGTTCTTACCTCGATCCTTATCTCCGAGATGTCAGCAAAACTACCTAATAGTATGCGCCTACTGGAAAGTTGAAAGCTGAACAACAAACTGGCCCCAATAATAATAAGGCGAGGGCATGATGCCTCATATATCACAAATTCTTCCCCTCGCCGCCCTATGACAGTTTTATGTAGCTATTCTCAGCCATTGACTCTTTTCTTTTCTTTTCTTTTCTTTTTTTTTTTTTTTTTGCCCTCGCTTCGTGAGACTGCCTTGAGATCAAATAAGTAGGAACTAGCGACTAAGGTACTATAGTCGAGCACATGCAAAAGATCCAGCAATCTTGTCCCTGTACTCCGTACTATATCCGAAATACCGAATATCCAACCACGATTTGAGTCGGAACGGATGACCCAGTGACTAGTGACTAGGCAAGTATTTAGCGGAGCCCTAGCGGGGAGTGGTGGTTTGGAAATTGGACATCAAGTTGGATTGTTGGAAACAAGATACCTTACTCAGGACCTTTGCTTTTCTAGAATTGAGTTCAGAAATTATTGGCGAATTTCGGACATTGTTGTCTGAGGCTGGAAACTTCGTCTGCCTCCGTTTTAAGACTACGGAAGTTTATGAGGGAACTTTCAATATTTGAAATTGAGTTTCTATCTGATAGTCGCCGAGGGCTCTTCAAAGTTCAAAATGGAACATTGAATAGTTGATAAACTTGACATGTTATTGGCGGGATATATAGATCTATGGTATAGGCGCCGTTTGGTGGTCACTGGTTGAACTAAAAAAGATCCCATGGTTGTGGTTTGCCGTTGCATAGTAGTCCACTATATCAATGGGATGTTTGTGGAGCCAGAGTTATCCTTGGACCTTGGTAGCATTGCCATCGGCATCATGGTGTGGTAAGTCCGCCGTCAGTTTCAGTATAAACCTCAGGCCGATGTTGTCAATTGTCAACACTCATGGTAGTACAGTAGTATACAGTGTGTTAGTGACTGCACAGGGAAGACTGTTGTATGAAGTGCCATGCATACATACATTGTACGACACCAAGGGTAAAACTTAAGGTCAGGAAATTAACCTTACCTGCCCCATAAAACCTTCCAACATGATGAGATACATAAGCCCACGTTAGGGTTTTGTCATATCTTCAAGGCTTTCCGACCCTTTCCGCGGTTACTAATCGCTAAACTCCGCTGTTTGATTTCTAATCGTGTTCAAATCCAACGTAGAAAGTTCGTTAAGGTAACTAGGGTTCAAGGATTTCGAGTTGGTATTTTGTTCTGAATCAAGTGCAAAGTCTTGTTGCAGACCAGATTCTGACGCCCTTTCTTAATAATAGCAAATAGATAGACTATGCGGGTGTCAGTTGTACATTTCATTCCATTCCATTGTACCGGTACAAGTCGGCCTTGGTCTATACCTTACTCTCCAAGCGGGTCAAGCCCGACCATATGCGGAGTCCGCTGTATAAAACAGTGCATAATTATCAAGGACTGCAGCATTGAGCCGGGAGTTGGATGTCGCGGGCGCAACTAATCTTACTCGGTCTGTTTTACATTCTACAGCAGCCACTGCAGAGTAGTCATAGTACTACGAGAATGAAAGTCCTGTCGGCCTTATCCTGAAGGCATCAGCGATTTTGTAAGCGGAACTAAGCTGTGGTCGTCGGCACGGAGTTCGGAAGTCATGGTCCCCGCGGACGCCGACCGATGCATTATTTGGAGTTTTCGACACGGAGCTGGGGGCCAAGCGGCTAACTAGCTTACGTACGGACTACAGGAGTGCCTGCCCAGTGCGTATCAGCTAACTAGTACTAGTAGCCTAGTCGATAGCTTGAGCTGAGAGGCTGTTTGCAAAATACAGAGTGTCAGGGTGATTGTGAAATGGAATGACTCATGAGAGGTCTAAGCGGATCGCTGAGATTATGAAATTCTGTAGGGAGATCAAGCTGCAGCGGGATTGGGTGATGAGACTGATAGAGAGCAGCAATAGATCTGTTGGTGTTGTATCTATCCATATACATAAAAGGCTGCTCCGACTTTGGTTGTAGCAGGAGTTTACTTAGGGCCGCAGATAAAGTGGTGGAATCCGTTTGCGCACGGCCAAAGATATTTTGAAACTGTGTTTTTCCGGGGTATCCCTTGGAGCTTAGGGGTGCCATCAAGAGCGGAAAACTGATAATGATATACCTAGTCCCTCTCACTACTCCGATTGATGAAAGCGAGCACTTCAAACGGCCCCTGGCTGAAACAGGTACTGTACATGTTGCTTCAGATCCGTCTTTGCCTCTGCAGAATGTCTTCAGTTAGGCCCGGCGGCAGATTACCCGAATGCTATTTTAGCCTAATAGAGCGATCACTTAGAGAGATCCGTGGATAGCTTTTCTGGCAAATTTATCCGCGAGCGAAATGCCACCTATCGCAGGCAAAATAGACATCCAGCTCCAGGTTGCGCGACATGGGATTGCGACAAAAGCGGCTATTATCATTGCGGGGTAGAACCCCCTCCATAACAACCACCTCGACCTTAGGTATATGAACTTCCGACCGAACGTTATCCCTTCATCACACTACTAGTACATACACCCTGAAAGTCACCTAGAAAGAAGAAGAAGGGACCAAAATGGGCGACCACACTACAGTCAAGTTTTCCAACCTCGCGGCCATCATCCAGGAATTCAACGTGGACGGCCAGAACATCGTCCAGGGATTCACCAAGAAGGAATACTACGAGAAATACAACAAGCCCTGGTTCGGAGCAACCATCGGCCGCGTTGCCAATCGCATTAAGAACGGCGTTATCAACAACCTCAACGGTCGCGAATACCAGCTTGAGATAAACGATCCACCCAATGCACTGCACGGGGGAAGTCGGGGGTTCGGACGGTTGGAATTCGAGGGCCCGACTGTTGTCAAGCGCGACGGCAAGGACGCTTTGCTGTACACCTACCTCAGTCCTGATGGGGACCAGGGGTATCCTGGTACCGTGGAGCTGAGGGTCTACTACGTTGTCAGTGAAGAGGTGGAGGATGGCATTGCCCGATCGATCCTCAATATCGAGTACGAGGCTGAGTTGGTTGGGGACGAGGTCGAGGAGACGGTGGTCAATATCACCAACCACAGGTACCTTACCTGCCCTACCTTACCTACAGGACCGGTATACATCAGCAGTGCTAACGAATTCCACAGCTACTTCAACCTCAGCGGCAAACCCAGCGCCGCCGAAGGAACAGTCGCCAAGCTAGCCACGAGAGACTACCTCCCTCTCGAAACAGGCATCCCACGTGGCCCAATTGAGCAGCACGAAATCGACACCACACAGCCCTTCGAGTTCGGCCCCGACAAGGCCGCCTTTGACGACTGCTTCGTCATGAACCGGGACTTGAGTGCCGTCCAGATCGACACGCGCAGCAGGCCTTTGAACCTCCTGGCTGAGTTCCGACACCCGGACACCCGTATGAACCTGCAGGTTTACAGCACCGAGCCGGCATTCCAGTTCTACTCGGGCAAGGGGATCGACGTGCAGGAGGCCGACAGGGAGAACCCTGCGCGCGGGCCATGGGCCGGGTTCTGCATTGAGCCTAGTCGATATGTTAACGCCGTTAATGAGCCTGAGTGGCGCCACACGGTTGTCTTGAAGAAGGGACAGAAGTATGGGAGCAAGGTTATGTACAAGGCGTGGAGGGGTTAGCTTGGCATCAGTTACTGATGACTCGAGGATACTATTTGTACTATGAAGTCAAAGATGCCTCGACCATGGATCCCACTACAAATGCAATGGTTAATGACCATTGCAAACAGAATAATTATAATGCTGATTCACAGTCCCGAGGCTTTCGTCAAGATTCTCGTGTCACTTGACACCGAGCGGGCCAGCCATCCATCTCCTCCGTGAAAATTCTTTAGAGCCCTCGAATCCAGGTCCACCTTCTAGGGTTCCGTACAGGGACTTGACAGTCAAATATCAGGTCAGGACTACTAAATAAAATAAATAACAGTAATAATAATAAGATCTGGAATACGGTCCCGACTCTAGCTTGCTGTGTGGCTTCAGCGGCTCAGCCAGATCGCCCCGCCAAGGTTTCTGGAAGTCGGCGATTGTTCTAGCGTCCCAGTTCTTGGGTGACTTTCAAAATACAGCGCTTCTTCAAAACGATCGTAAAATATTTTACGCAGCCGGAGTCCGGATCTGGGGACATCCCTGTCGCAACAACGTCCGTATCGTATTTAGCGGGTAATAATATTTATGCCCCCAATACGGCGACTCGGAGGAGCAGCTCGGCACGGAGACGTGAGCATCCTGGAGGGTCCGCCCCGGCCTTGGGCTTCTGTTACCCAAATAATCGCTGCAGGCTTTGTCGAGCTATGTAGGACGCTAAGTAGCCCACAGAAGTTGCTTCTGCCTTGATTTAGGACGTAAATTTGTACAGGATAACCTGGCACTCTCAAGGTCTTCCAGGTTAGGCGAAGCACAGCGGGCGGGGAAATGGAGCAGCAATTGGGCGCCGACTCGTACTCTACCCCGGCCAGGAACTTGGAAGGAAAGTATCTCGAGACTCTCGACGGGATCGGATGGACTCCTCCCGGGCGGACTTCGCCCAGGTCTTGTCGTTTCAACCCCAAGGGCTTGTCCTTGGCGGTGGTTACCTGACCATTATTATTCTTTACTTACCCTTCGTGTTTGTCAAACCGGGACGCTCTGATATTCTTAGAAGCGCATATATCGTCAGAACTCCATATGCAATAATCCTGTGGCGTGGCAGTGTCAGAGACATGGCTGGCCCCAGAAACTCAAAAGCTCTCCGACCGGATTCAGGGCGTATGTCCGGCTTAAGTCCTGGACCTGCACGACCTGAAGTTTACGGGATTAATTCTCACTGTGCTGGTCATCGTCCCTGCAGGGATGTTGACCGGTGGCAAGATAAAGGGGAAAGTTGAACTGTGAGTCCAGCCCATGCAAGACTAATCTACCTAACTGCTATCACAAGATTATTAAGGTAGTATGCAGCAGCGCAGCTCACATTGACCTGTTCGCTGATTGTTTACCCCGCACTCCATCCAGGCCTTGATTTCTTCAACTTTGACCAACTTGATAAAGAAGTTGCTAGTGCTACAGTAGTCGGGTGCCCGACATCTCACATGCACAAAGACAGCCTCATCCCCTGTCAAATGCTGCCACAAAGAAGAAGATAGGTAGGTGTCAACATCGTCGGTCATCATACGATCCGGCTTCCGCCTGCTCAATGACACATCCTCCGCCGTAGCTGGATAATGTTATCCCACGGGGGACCGTTATTTGAGATCCACATATGCTCTCCTTCGTACTCTGTACATACAGTGCCTTGCTCTTTATTTTATTCGGGGTATCCGCGACCTTGGCGCCGGTGAGAATGATGCTGCCTGCGAGAATCACACAACAATAATAATCAATGAGGCAGTGGTAAGCCCAGCTCCAGCCCAGCCACCGTACTTCGTAAGTTCGTATACTCTCCACAAGCTCGGCTTACTTGACTAAGATGGCTGAGGCTGTGCCCTTGTTTACGTTTATGACATATGACCTCTGCCACCCAGGTGCCTAGAGGGATTAGTTGGCTCGAATGGCAGCTCGGCTCATCCCTGAGCTCAACTTTAACCTCAATCAATCAACGTCAATTCCCCGTTCGTCGTATTCGTTCGGTGGCTTGGCTGGATTTGGTTGCCCTCGTGTGTCGTATTCGCTTCGTGCGCAATCGAGGTTCTTGTTTTGGTAGGCCCGTGTACTTGGGATCTATCTTCCTGTCAAGTATTGTACGTATTAATTTTCAGACGTAATCCCTTCTTTTTTTTTTCAATTGTGTCCTCCGCAGACGATACTGCTCAAGTCACGTATACAATGGGGAACCACGTGACTAGGAAAGCGCCGAGCCGGAAGTTCCCGAAGTCCCCGCTCCAACGCGGGGAGTCACATCTTCCCCTCCATGCGCTTTTGCATATCCGTTTTATTCTACCACCGAGCCCAATTGAATAGACACAATGGCTTCATCACACGGTGATCTACGACATCTCCTCCCAGCTACCTACAAGCGGCTTATCTCCGAATGGCTGGAGGAAGACTGTCCCAGCTTCGACTATGGCGGGTTCGTAGTGGGCGAGTCGGAGGGCGAGGCCTGGTTACTTGGTAAAAGCGAGGTAAGTATCTCTCCTATCTCCCTCACAAGATGTACACGACGCTATACGAAAGGGAAGAAGCTGAAAGCCCCGATCAGGGAATAATCGCCGGCGTTCCCTTCTTCGACGAAGTCTTCTCTCAACTCGGATGCTCGTACGTCTCGCACCCGGTATCTGCAAAACCACAACCCTAACAAACACAACCCCCCCGGGGGCCTTTTCCCTGTACAGAGTGGAATGGCACAGAACAGAAGGTACTCGCTTGTCCGCCTCGCAAAAAACCCACGTCGCAACCGTCCGCGGCCCGATTCGCAAAATCCTGCTTGGCGAGCGGGTTGCCCTCAACATCCTAGCCCGCTGCTCGGGAATCGCAACAAAGACCTCCACCCTGAACTCCATCCTTCGCTCACATGGCTGGGAGGGCACACTCGCCGGCACCCGCAAGACAACGCCCGGATTCCGCATCGTCGAGAAATACGGCATCCTTGTTGGCGGGGCGGATCCGCACCGCCATGATCTGAGCAGTATGACCATGCTCAAGGATAATCACGTCTGGGCCTGTGCGAATAATGCCGCCTCTTCCGCGTCGCAGGCCGCAGCTGCGGGATCGTTGGAGGAGGGCGACATCGCAGCGGCAATTCCGAAGGCCGTGCAGGCGGCCAAGGCGGTTGGGGGGTTTTCGACAAAGGTGGAGGTTGAGGTGCGGAGTGTGGAGGAGGCGAATGCGGCGATTGGGGCCGGGGCGGATGTTGTCATGCTGGATAATTTCTCGCCGGAGGGGGTTAGGGTTGCGGCGAGGCAGTTGAAGGAGGAGTGGAAGGCGAAGGGGAAGGGGGAGGGGGCGTTCTTGATCGAGGTAAGTGGGGGGTTAAACGAGGCGAATGCGGCGCAGTATGCCTGTGAGGATGTGGATATCTTGTCGACAAGTTCGATTCATCAGGGGGTGGGTATTGTGGACTTTTCATTGAAGGTCTCGTTACGGAAGTAGATTTATGTACCACGTACTTTTACCTGTCCTGCTTTCTTTATTACTTGGCAAAGGACCGAGGAGAAAGAGAAGGGTGGTGGTTGCAATGTATAGTAAGTAGACAGTGTCATTTGATATTCCTGGTATCATACAAAGCTTCTAGTCTAGGGTCTAGCTGTACAGTAGATAGTAGACTATCCAGACCGCTGCAACCACTTCTCCAACCATCTCCTCTGCTCTCTCTCAGCATCCCACCCATCCATCTCCTCCGTAACGCCAACCCCTCCCCTCTCCTCAACAGCACTCCTGACCTCCGCTGCGTCCATCGCCGAAACCCCTCCATTCATCCGCATCATCGCATCATCAACCCCCAAATACTCCACATACTTCATCAACCTCCTTCGATACAGCACCCCCACCATCCACCCCGGCCGCTCATGGCTCTTCGCAAGCCCAAACACCGCACAAGCACGCAGGACTCCCGCCGCACTCGCGCCGCGCACCCATTCCGGCCCCGCAAAGCGCAACAGAATCTCCTGCTCCTCACTCGAGCCCACCCCCGGCGCCGAGACAGATCCGCTCTCAGCGAGAGCATGATCGCGCAGCGCCGCCAGTTTCGCCTTGACCCGCTGCTCCCGGTATTTCTCTAGCTGTCGCGGCACACGGCACGTTCGGGGCGTGACGGCGTTGCCGAAGAGGAGCACGGCGAGTGGCGTCAATTCGCCGCAGATGATCAGAATGAGGGTGAACGGGATCATGCGACGGACGTCGTAGGCCGCGCGGTTGAGGAGCTGAAAGGTGGATCTTGTTGTGCGCAGTTCGCCATTGTCGTTGAGGAAGGAGTGCAGCGGTGGAGAGGTGGGGAGGTAGCTGTGGACACCTAGGGAGCGGCGAATCGGGAGCGAGGCGCGGTAGTTGTGGTATACATTCTTGAGGCCTGTCTTGTAGAAGGAAATGTAGGCGCGGCCGAGGGCGATGTAGCGCTGGAATCTGGTGCTTGCGGGCGAGTCCGGTTGCACGGGGTCGGGGAGAGCGAGGGCGGCGGGGCGCGTGCTGGGGGGTGGGTTTATGGCGTCTGTCGCGGCATTCGTGGAGGTTGAGGTGACTGAGGGGACGCGCTTTTGGTCAGGCTGTGCGGAGGAGGATGGGCGAGTGTGAGACTTCCTGGGGACTGAGGCGTAGCGCAGCTGCAGCCGGTGCGGAGGATTGAGCCACGGGGCGAAGGCGGAGTATGGTAATTGGGGATGAAAATGAGAGAGGCGAGCTCTCTGCGTACGTATTGAGGCCATTGAAGATGGCACAGGACTCGAGATGGGGATACTGTTGGAAAGAGATAAGGGGATGGGATCAAAATACTTGAGACCATCCAAAAATTACTCCTGCCTGAGGCAACGATCGCCCTCCACTGAAGAGTCTCGACCGTGGCGGAGATTACATATACGAACATATTACATATGATGATGTGTCAAAGCTCAATTAGCTGGTGATCTATGGCCATATCAATTCGCATTAGGAATAGGTAGTAAACGCCCGCTAAGGTAACGTACATGAGCCTCCCAACACCAACATTAGGATCAAAACCCAGGGTATATAGGTCGTATCGTCTGGAAAAGGGAAACGCAACAAGAAAAGGAAAAAGGAAAAACACAAGACGCAGCGCTAAAGATGCATAAGAATGGAAACTAGAGGAGAATGGAACCTAAACTTCAATGTCGACTGTGATGCCCTCTCCTTCGCTTGAGCTGTGCCCTTCGCCCCGGTCATCTCTGTAGTCCTCGTCACCAGTGGCATGACCTGAACTAGGTCCATGCCCGCCGTACTCAGAGGCCTCTGGCGAGACGCCCTTGCGTATACGCTGCCTATCCAGCTGCGCACGGAGTCGCTTGTTCTCCGCATCCCGTTCCTCAAGGCGTTTTCGTGCTCCGCTGCGATCTAGCAGGCGTGCTTCGCGTTCGGCTTTCAGTCGCTTTTCAAGTTCGTGCAGCCGCTTGATCCAAACTTCTTGGTTGCCGGGGTCGCCCGCTTTATGCCTGCGTGCCACGGCACCAGAGTTTTCAATTAGTGTGGTCGTCGAGGAGAGTTGGGATGGTTGGGGGATGCCGGAGCGTGCCGCACTCTTGGGGATCGGCTCAGCGGCCGGCTGCCCGCGAGCCAATGGACTGCGCTCTCCGGCGTCTACTGTGGAAGATCGGGGTGAGCCAGTCATGTCTGCTGTGACTGCCCCGCGACTGCGTGAATGGGGTTGCAGCAGATTGAGTTCGGCCTTCAATAATCGGTTCTCACCGCGTAGCTTGGCTATCTCGGGCGAGAGCCCGGTCTGGTTCCGAGCCTGCAGCTGGGCGCGCATATTCATTGCAGACTCCTCCAACCGGTCCAGTTTCTTGATCCGCAGGCTGAAGGCATGCTCGAGAGTTTGATATTGCTTTGTTAAGTTCCGTTCCACATCCTTAATGCGACTTTTGAAACTTGCTATCACACTCTCGAGGGTCTTCACGGCGAGCAGCAAGTTGCGGCTGAATCCGGGCCAGAATAAAATGTTGCCAATTACTTCCTGGCTCGGCAGGTTGCCGTTGATCAAGCTATTGGAGTGAGCCCAGTCTGGCCCACACATGGTGGACACCCGCTTCCATATAGTCAGCAGCATCGAGTTCCGTTCATTCAGTTGCTCCCGGAACTGCTGCTCGAGGCTGGTGAAACGCTTACGATCCTGGTTCCGCGCGATTTCAAGCTCCGAGATGCGGGAGTTGTTCTGTGTGATGGTACGGGATGCCTGGTGATGGGACCTGAGCGCCTGTTCGAATGACTGCTTGTCTGCACGACGAGCCTGGCGCTCGCGGTCAAGGAGCTCGGCCAACTTCCGAGACTCAAGTCCATGGCTTTCCAGAAGTGCATCGCGGTTTCGCAGCAACGACTCCTTTTCATCCAGCGTGGATCGTGTGCTCTCAAGTTCTAGAGCAGTAGATTCAAGCTCCTTCTGTAGCTTCATGATGTTGGAGATCAAGCTGGACCGGCTGCCTGTGAGGTCACCGAGGGTCTCTCGCAGGTTGTTCTCCAGATCTGTGAGACGTTCTTTCCAAGTAGCAGTCTCGACCTCCTGTGCTGACAGGCTCTTCTTCAGTTTGCGGACCTCTTCCCTCGCTGCAGAGGCCTCACGATTCAGCTCGTTCATCATCCGCTGCACCTCCTGCTTCTCTTTGCTGCCGACGACCTCGCGTTGGCGCCTCTCCTCGGCCAAACGCTCCTCCAGCTCTCGCGCCTTCTCCTTCTCGCTGTGGAGGCTGACCTGGTAGGTCTTGAGTTCTGATTCCAGGTCACCAATCTTGATCTTATCACCATCCTGCTCCTCTCGGAGGAATGCAATCTCATTATGGCTGGATTCGATCTGGACCGTAAGTCGTTGAACCTTAGAATTCGCCTCATATAGACTTTTCTCTAGTGATTCCATTTCTCTGTTGCATTCTTCAAGTTCTTGTTGCACGGCCTTGTACCGCTGGAGATTATTCTGTGCGTCCTCCTCCAGCCGAATGATTCCTTCACTGGCTGAACGCATCTCTGCCTGCAGTGCTCTCAAGTTCTCGTCCTGGGTCCGCAACTCTTCCGTAAGACGCTGGCACTCTTCGACCTTCTGATCCAGTTCATCACCAATAGCGTCCAATTCTTCCTGGGCTTCTGCTCTCAAGTCTTGGAAAGCTGCATCCCGTTCTTCGGCCACCTGCAGCGCCTGATCACGTTCATGCTGGAGGTTCTGAATGTCTTCTTCAGCCTGGTCCACATCGGCCTGGTAGGCCTTGTCCAGAGCTTCCAACTCTCTAGCGTAGTCATCGAGTTGCTGTCGTATGGCTTGATTTTCCAGTTTCAAGGCGGAAACTTGGTCACGCAGCTGCCCAGTTCGGACTTCCCAGTCTTCACGCTCCGCGTCGTCAATAGGCGATTGCCCAGTGTGATCGCTGCCGCGCGAAGAAGGCCGCCCGTGCGCTCTAGAAGCAGACCGATCTAATATGCTGTCGCCGGCGATGGATCTTTCACGACGTTGGCCAAGTTTGAGCTCCTCAATTTCCTGGTACAAGCGCTCCTTTTCTCTGTTGCGCGACGTCAGCATAGAAGTCTGAGCGCTGACCTCTTTCCGCAACTCCGCATTCTCCTGCTTCAGCAATTCTAATTCCATCACAAGCGTGGAGCTCGAGGAACTGCTGATAACGGTGTTACGGTGCATTTCTCTATCAGACGCGGCCGAGTACGATGTCATGGAGGCTCCGCGATCACGATTCCCTGTCCGCAAAGGTGCCACGGGAGAAGTGGCGGTTCCCATCCCACTTTTGAGGAGCGTAAGTTCGTCGTGCAATCGTTTGTTCTCCTCATCTGCCTGTTCACGCGCAGCAGATTCAGCCTCGAGCATATCTTTCCACATATCCTGCATAATCTGTGAGAATCCAAGATCTAGAAGATAGGCTTTGAGGTTACGCGGCTTACCCTCTCCTCTCTGGCACCACAGTCTGAGCCAACAGCTCTGCCGTCATTCAGGGACCTCACCATCTCGGCCAGTCGCCGTTTCTCACTCTCCCTTGCGATGCTCTCGGATCGCAGACGTTCAATTTCAAGCTCGTATGTCTCAACCCTCTCGCGTAGAAATAGCAACTCGTCATCTTGCGCGTGATCGCGGTCGTCTCCGTTGGAGCCTTCCTGATCGTGATTAAGCATCGATTGCTTGTCAGACTGTTGGTCCTTCACCTGCTTCTCCAGATCACGAATCTTCCGCTTCAGTCCCTGGTTCTCCTTTTGCAGCTTCAACTTGTCCGATTTCAATTCAACATTCTCGGAAATCATCTCTTTTATTCCTTCCTCGGAGCGCCTGTTCAGCGCTTCATTGAGAAAATGAATCCTCATTTTCAAGTCGAAGTTTTCTTTCGAAAGACGGTCGATGGTGCTGCTCTGCTCTTTCAGAGTTAAGGATCGACCACTCCGCGTGAAGCCAGGAGTCATCCCAGCTCGCTTTTCAAGCCCGTCAAAATCTTCGCGGAATTGCTTGACGAACGCACTCGGAACCTGGACGTCTTTGACCCGTTCCGCAATCATCGTGTCGGTGGGGAAGGAGTCGCGGGGCTTAGCTTTAGGAGTTGTTGGTCCTGAAGCATCATCTGCGGTTTCGTAGTGCGATTGTTGCTGCGAAGAACCCGAGCGAGACTGGTAGTCTTCTTCATCGAGGGTCTGAAGACCGCTTTCAGTGGTTCCATTCATTGCTCGCTTATCCGCAACCTGCTCATCGCTGTATCCTGAGATCCCAGATGCCATACTTCCCAAGCTCACTGATCTCTCTAAGTTATTTCGCCGGGACCCAACTTCCAGTTCGATCCCAGGGGCTGCACCTCCTGATTGAAGGGCGTAGTCGGCGGCGCCTAGCGTCGCTTCACTGTTGGTCATTTCAGTGGCATTGCTTACGGCTGAGGAGTATGAGAGGCGATGTGAGGACTGGCGACTGGCTAGATACTTGGGGCGGTTACTCCTTCGACTGCTTGTACGAAAAGTGGCGTCCGTGTCACTAGTACCGCTATCACTCAATACCGTGACTTGCGTCGCGGATGTACTTTGAGAGCCCTGCCTGTCTCCAGTTGACGATAGAGACTGGTTCATGCCCTCTGCTGGTGGTTGGCTATTGCCGATCGGATACTTCTGAGAATGTCGGCTCTCTTCGTTTCGGCTTTCATGCAGCGAAGACTGATTGCGACTGTCATGCCGAGCCGCAGCTGCTGCGGACGGTGATGATGGCAGCGTTTCCAGCATCGTTGTATTATCCTCATAGTGTTCTGCCGATGCTTCAGACGGCGCATCTATATTCAATGTGCTATCGTCTTCTGTGGGTCCTGTGCTAGGACTGTGCGGTATAGAAACACCGTTGTTCGCTGATGTCAAGTCGTGGCTGGACGCGTCTGAGACCGGCCAGGATGGTTCTGTAAAGTCCGGCGCATGCTCAGGGCTCACTCCAACAACGTAGGTATCATCCGCGCCAGTGGGGTTCACTGCAGCGACTTGAATTGTCGAAGCCTCTGGTAGGAAGCTAGACTCCATATCCAACAATTTCCTCTTCATTTCGTTCTCTTCAAGAAAAGTCTGGTTCTCCGGGCGGCCGTGGTCGCTGTGCTCTTCGAGGCTGCTATCATCGTGGTCAGGCAACGGAGGCAGTAGGTCGAGACTCAGGTCTGTATCGTCGCGATGATCTTGTGCAGGGGCGGTCGCAGCCGCGTGATATTTGTCGTGGTTCATCCTGGGCGTATCTGCGTCGTTGTGTTGACGATCGTTGACGGTTGCATTTATTGTTTTTGGTGTGGACACCCGCCGCGTTTCCGCCTCCACCATGTAATCCAATGAATCGCAGAATTCGTCTTCCAAGGCCGCAAGATCAGCTTCCGAGTTGAAGGTACCAGGAAACGAAAAGAAGGAAGTCCGGGCCCCTCGATGTGCGTTGTGTTTGATGTTTAAAGGCGGTTGGGCGGGACTGGTCGACATGGTGACGAGCCCGACGGCGGAGAAGAGTCCAAGACGATTTCCTCTAGTCTTCATACAGTTAGCGACTTGTTTGGCACACGCAGTTTGTGACATCTCCACATTTTTACCAACAGTGAATGCCGAATGGCCCTTCGGCAGCCTAGTTTTACCCTCCAGGCGGGCAGCACTTGCAGCAGGGACCTAGCAGGCTAGCAGCCTATTATTGAAAGCGAAGGACTGGCTAGACTGCGCCTAGCAACGGTATTGATGATGCAAGGGAGAAATTAAAGAAGGTGAAGGCTCTGGAGCCAAATGAAACAAGGAGAGGCCGGAGTTGGATAGTGGCTCGAATAGGAGTCCGAAGGTGTTTATTCCAAGTTGAAGTGTCACGTCTCAAAAGGCGGCTGCCGATTGCTTTTTTCATAGAAACTGCAGTGCCCAGCCTGGACTTAGAACTATGTACGCTACCAAGGAGGCTCGTCGAAACTCCAAATTGATCTACTGGATCACGAATCCGACATCTATTGGATAAGTATATCGATGAAGATGATTAGATATCTCGTGTAGATCGTAATAGAGCTGTCGTGCCTCTTATCAACATAGTGTCTTCATACCAAACGAAAAGAAAAGACGAGGATAAAAACATGTCTGGAAAAACGTGTGCAACTTCTCCATGGTTAAGATTCAGCTCCGAAGGGTATAAATGCGGAACGCGAAAACTGGGGGGTGAAATAAAGATTAAGAGTGAAGCAAAAGGAAGATCACTCTCGAGGCTTCGGGTCCTCGTCCCGGGCGCCCCGTTCTGCGAGGATTCTGTTCTTTGCATCGATTGCGTTCTGAAGAGAATCGATATATGTGCGAAACTTCACAATTTCTCGTAACAAGTATGACGACTTCCGCTCCCAATTCGAAAGTGCTTTCGCAGCGTTCGGGTGTCGCGGGGAGAACGCGAGGATCATGGCGGACCGGAGCTCGTTATGCCGCTGCAACTCATCTTCGACATTCTTCACATAATTCCGCAAAGCCTTCAACTGGTCAGCTTCCGAGAGGTTGGCGGCCATCATACTTTGCTGTGGCGGACTCCAATCGCTGATGTGTACCCGGTCTGCGGGCAACTTGGGCCGTACGACCTGCTGGTCGATGGAGCTTCGAATGGAACTTTGTATACTGTGTCGGGCATCAGAGGAGGACGGTGGTGATCGATTAGCATCAGGGTTAATGAGGGCGCTGTTGATGACCGCATCGCTCCATCCATACTCCATATTACTGATACCGCCGATCAAAGGCTCCTTGGATAACCTCGCGCTCCAGTAATTAGCGGTAGAAACAAATTCTCGCACAATTTCGGGTGTGCCTGCTTGGAAAAGGTGTACCGCACCGGTAGGCAAGCTCAAAGCCCAGACGTGAGGTCGAGATTTCGAGTAACCCGGGGGAGGAAGCGCGCTGGCGATGGACTGGCGTAAGAGAAACTTCCAGGTCTCTTCAGCGTTCTCCGTCCAGTTACCTCCTCCAACGACAACACCACCGGCTTGTCGCTGTTTGGCTTTTGACCGGTTTGCTTTGTTAGCATTGAATGAGAAAAGCCGCATCCACCCCTGCTGAATGACTGCAAAACATTCATTCCAGTTGCGGTCTTTTGCTCGCTTATCGACCGAATCCAGATGGTGTTTGTGTTTCAGGCTTCCCTCCTTGGCCCAAGGAGCTCCAGCGAGCTCCAATGTTTCATCTTCAAGAAGTTGACCCGTACGCTCCTGATCTTCGGTGCTGGCAACGGAGTGGGCGGAATCTTCGCGAATGATGGCCTGGCTAAGGGCGTTCGCAAAGCCAATGGATTGCTGGTAGTCTGCAAACGGGTATCCAGATCCAAAAGAGTCGACAGACGCCGATGTCAGTTTCCCCAAAGAGTACTTGCTCCAGGTACTAGAGTCAGATGGACTCCACAGGGATGATTGATCGTCCAGGCTTGTCCGGCTGGAGCCGAGGGTAGAAGCAGGATACAGCCTAGCTCGGGAACGGGGCTTCGAGGACCAGCGGGCGGTGCCATAGCGAGAGTCGGCGGAACGTCCGCGGGGGAAGATGTCTGAACCACTCTTACTCACAATGCTTGGGCTTCTGCGAAGACCATGCGGGTTGGGGGTCAGCATCGCACCGGATGCCGTTCTTGGAACTTCCTTCTCAGGCTCTGCCCCATGTAACGGAAGCCTCTGCTTTTGTATCGAGGTGTAGAAGTCTCGAAGAACAGACTCCACTTGCTGTTCCCAGGCTTTTGGGGTTCCGTAGAATGGGCTGTTGACCAGCGGGCCATTAACACTTTCGGCATCGCTTGCAAGTTTGGCCGAAAATGACAAGTCAGTCCGAGATAAGCGATTTACCAATTTGCCAGGCACATTGGCGGGTTTATCCGGTTTTGCATTGTTGGTCTCCGAATCGTTAGCAGCGAAGGTGGCCGAGCGAGAAGGCGCAAGGCCGGAATCCTGATCGAACTGGACAGGGACTGCATCGGCAGCAACTCGCAGGATAGTAGGGATGGTATTGCGGACAAACTGCACTTTTGTCATCTTTGACTCTATGTCCGCAAGGTGCAGATCAGTATTTAGCAGCAGAAGAGAGTAGCAGATCGTGTGAACGACGTCTAATTCATGTCAGTTACCAGCGTTTGGATTTGCAAACGGTACTGGGGTTCGAAATCGACTCACCCGCCGTCTTGAAGCCATGTCGGGGGTTGCATTGACACCACCGAGTAGAAAAGGCGTCCAAGACACGATCAACTTGCTGCGTCTCCCCCTTCAATACCAAGCGCATACATAGGCTGCGAAGAGCTGCCAGAATGTTCATGTTAGACCAGTCATACAGCTCCATGTATGCTGTTCGAACTCTAGAGCGATCAGGATTACCGAGCCAAGCTGCAGCGGGCTCGTTGCCGACAAACTCATCTTGCCCATCGAATAATTTTTGCGCCTGTTCTCTGTCTTCGTCGCTGGGTAATTCTGGAGAGACGTCATCGGAGGTGCATGTGGTACTTTCAGCAGACTTCAAGTCGGTCCCTTGAGGAAGAAGAGGGGTGGTGGTGGCGGAATAGTAGTTAGAAGCTTCGGATATGGAGGCCCGAGGAGACTCCTTGCCGATCACCGGCGTTGACAGCTTGCTGGGCGCATCAGAGTCTTCATTCCAGATGGTCGCGTTGTGCACGTCGCTACTCCTCGATTCCTTAGTAGGGGATGAAGTCAATGCGTCGTCCTCGTCAGGTGTCTCGATGGTGGGGATCTGGGACGAACGCTCCGCAACGGGCGATAGCGAGGTAGGACGCAAGTCATCCAAGGTCTTCAACTTATTTCGCGATTCCTCGGCAACGTGTTTGGCCTCGTCCGTCTTTGCGTCACTATCCTTCAACTCAACACTCGTACTGATGGGAACGCGCTCATCTTGTCGCTGAGCAAACGGGGTAGTATCCAAATCGCTCAGTCTGGCGACAGAATCTTCATCGCCACTACTGGTTCCCAGAAAAGATGTTTCGTGCGGGTGGGTCGCCGGACTCGCGGGATAAAGGCTGTTTTGAGATTTCGGTACGTTGGGAGGATTTAGGAAGTTGCCCTCCCCTTTCCGTCTCGAGACATCATCCGGCTTCTTGTTATCAGGATCATTAGCGGCAGTGCTCCAATCCGAAGACTCGGTGGAATAATCCACTGCAGGTGTACTATCATTAGGGCTAGCATCCGCAAGATATGGATGCATAACCTTCCTCAAGCTGCTCACGGGGCTAGGTTCAGGTTTCATTATACCGGACCCCCGGCCCCCCAGGGTTTGAGGAGGAAGAACGATGGGAGGCGGTGCATTCTCCGTTACCGACTTCTTCCGCCGGCGAAAGAAGGAGGACTTCTTGTTCACCACCTGGGCGCCGTGGCGTGTCGCGTGAGTAACGCCCGCAATGTTCTTTTGGGAAAGACTTCGGCCTTTCGCCTTGGGACTAACACGGGTACTATTCTTCCGCTCGGAATCGTTCGGCACAGTAATCTCGGACATGGTAGCTTCAGGCGCCATAGTAGGCGGACCTCCCAAAGATCCAAAAACACGACGAAAGAACCCTGGACGTTCTCTGGCTGTAGTCGGTTCAGATGGCGGGATAGCGAATGTGGGTTTATTGAATGAGATCGTCGGGCTCGGCGCGGGGCGGTCCAAGGAAGTCCCTATAGGGGGAGGGGCCTCAAGATCGGAGTCCGCCATAAGGGCAAAATCGTTCTCTCGACACTTAATTGCTGCTGTCCCTACATTCTCTGGGCGAGGTTTGCGGGTTTGCACTGTCTTCGGGGATGTGAGGCTGCTCCTTGGAGATGCCACCGGAGTACGTGATGAGTGGGATTTGAGAGTAAATTCGCCTTGAGACGACCGCTGATATTTCCTTGGACCACCAGGAACGCTGGGAGTGGGTGCTGCATCCGACCCGTCATACTCCAGCGGATCATAGCCCGATAACGAGCCCGGGAAGGTCATGAAACCCTTTCTCGGGCCAAAATCAAAGCTTGCGGAGCGTCTCTCAAGGGGCGGCTCGACCTGGCGTCTCGAAAGAGGCAGGCCGAAATCCAGGTTGGAAGACGCACTTCCCTTACTACCTTTTCTCCCTGCGCGACTTGCAGGGGCTGTAGCACTAGCCCGATAGTCAAATAGCTGGCCCCGAGACCCCATGCAATCGCGACTCCGAGTGTTCTCGGACGTTCGTACACCGGACTGATAATTTGAGCTGCTATTACTACGACGTTCTCGAGCATGCTGAGCCGCGTATCGGCTAGCACCCTCGTCATAGTCGTATTCTAGATCGGACGATACTGAAGAAGAAAAGGTGTGACCCCGGTATCGACGCTGCCCTACTGAATCCTGAGAGGCATGGGTATATTTTGGGGACTCGAACGCGTTTTTGAATAGGGAGTAGTCATCCAGTACTGAGGTGCCCATCTGATCTAAAGAGAGGAGCATGTTGTCCACGATTGAAGTGCGAGCGGCGTGCTTGGGGGATAACGCCAAGTCGTGAGGGTCTCGCTCATCTCCAGAGTCATTGCTGTCGTTCCCATTATCATTATAATCGTCCAGAAAAGTCTCGCGGACAGAGGGCCGTGGTTGACGTCTTTTCTTGATCTTGTAGCTGGAAGGTCCCGGAGGCGTTCGAGGAGGGGAATCGGCGTCCAGATCGGGATGCTGAGAGGTAGCTCTGAGACTACTTGATCGCACCGGTCGACTCATGGCTAATGAATGTTGCGTTGAGTTATCACGGCATTGAACGAGGGTCGAACGAAAATTGCAAATCGTCAATTCACCGAAGCCAGCCGCGGTTTGCCCTGTAGACCGGAGAAGACGGGTCGGGCTTCAATTATATGACAGCAATGCCGATTGAGGTCGTTTTCGAACAGCAAGAGCGTGGTCCGTATTACCTGAGCATGTCTAGTGGAGGGGAGGTGCGCGATGAACTGCAGTGTAATGCGCAAGGGGTAGGTGCTCGAGAACTGCCGCAGAGGACGGAACGTGGGCAAGTTTTGAATCAATTGAAATGGGCTTTCAATTCCTGAATATGCTGTGGTCAGTAAGCAGCGAACAGAAGAAAAGTGAGGACCGGCAGCAGGGGGGTGGTGGAAGGAATCGAACCAAGGATAGGCGTGGTTCCGAGTTTAAGTGGCCAGGAACCAGGGACAGCCCGGCGGATAACGCCCACGGAAAAGCGATTGTGGTGTGTGCTTCAGCCAGGAACAGGCTACTAGCAGAGAAAGGAGTGAGATACGTAAAACAGTCAAAAAGCGATGGAGATGATGATGGTGCCAGTGGTGGGGAGAGTGGAGGGCGATGGGGAATCAATCGGAGGTGGATAATCTCAGGTTGGAATCATACCCAGACCTGCAGGAGAATTAGTCTGATTATTATTTGATAGAGCCGGATGGATTCATGGAATAATGGAAATTGAAAAGTATGTATAGACGATAGTTCCTGTTAGCGTCCAGACCAGCTGGCACAACTAGACTGAGACTGGTTTAAGGTCGACAGTCAGGGGGCAACTTGGCGGCTTCAGTGGACGTCCAAGATTGCATCGTCTGGCGGTCGGTGTTCGAGAATCTGCATGGCAGCCATGGCTACAGTAGTTGGACTGTTGGAGGCGACTACTCTTACTTACTCGGCTGTTTCATCAGGAAATTCCAGCCTGAAGCTGAGCCTGAACGCCTTCGAAGTTGGAGCCGACTCCCCGTCGGGAACGGCTCGAGGTGGACTACTATCTATGGATCGCTATCCAAGATTCCACGCTACAGATCCGGTTCCTCCCAGGGTGGTCGACGTGTCTTAAAAGTCTATCCCAGTCTGTGTATCTCGCTGTACCGTCGATACCCAAAAGAGGCCACACGCATTATTTAGTTAGCTCCCAGCTGTGAAGGTTTAGTAACTTATAAGTGATCCATGATACATCCTTGGAGGTGGAGATGTATCTACAGAGCATTGGCTGTTTTTTTGTTTATATAGATATATAAACCCAGCTTCTGTTCAAGGAACCAGGTGTGTTGGGAGTGCAGATGAAGAACTGGCCACTTCAATAATAGGTATAATAGGTATACCGATCATCATAACGGATAATAATATCGCCCCTGGGGCGCAGAGGATACACCTAAACTCTGAAGATGTTTGCTCGGCATCACCGTCAAACTTTCGCTTACAGAAACACATCCCGTCTAGTGTATTATTCTGGGAGTCTGAGTCACTTCTCCTCCCGAGGTACTTTTACTATGATAATCAATATGATCATAAATAATCCGTCGAAATGGAGCAAGACAAGCAATTACCCTTTGTATAGTATGGAGCGGAAATACAATCAGCCGAAACTCCAAGATGACATAACCATCAGGACAAGTTGGGGAAATCACAACAGTCAACCAACGACTAACTACTTGTATCCATATCGAATCGACCCTTTAATGTTCCCGTCGTCATCTAGTGTACATGAGGCCTCGCCGTTCACTGCCCATATAGCCAAGTTTGCCACGAGATGAACCCTCACATATCTGTCCCCCGTCAACATGGCAGCTCTCCCAACTTCGGCGGCATGCCCGCACACCGAGGGTCGAGTATACGGATGCCGCGTTTCTTCAAGAGGTTTCCTCTCCGCACCTGAGATTTTGGACATCGCTAACGAGGGCGTGTCCAATGCAGAATGTTCAAATTCCCGCAGATGGACTTTGAGATGGCTATCTGGGAGATGACTTCACTATTAATCGCGCCAAAGAAAGTCTTCAAATCAATATACTACCATGTATGTCTCCTTCTATACCAACCTTGTACCCCGTTGTCGTGGTTTGCAGCTGACGGAGAAATCCCCGTGAAGAAACGTATATCCCCACACACCTGACAGCCTCACCTAGAGTTAAATACTAAACTAAGTGATTCAGAAACCAAAAATACATGGCACCGCCCGGACCCATCCTTCGCATATCTCCTTTCCTTCTTCCTCCTCCTCACAGCCCTCGCTTGGGGCCTCGCCTACGCGCCATCCTTCGGCTCCATAGTCCGCCTCTCCCTCCTCTTTATCTTCGTCCACTTTATCGGGTCCTCCCTCCTCATCGCCACAATAGGCTACTTCGTCATCGGCCGCCTCTTCGGCCCCAACGGCGCCGCGGCATCTATAACGGGCTTGCGCATCCGCGGACGAAGACGCGGCGCCGCGCAGGGTCTATTCACGCAGCCGGGAGAAAAGGACCAGCTGGAGTTCGGGTATTGTTTTGATGTGCGTCCAGCCGCCCACCCATTTCCTGACCAAAGCCGCGGTTTTCATATGTATGGAAGAAGCACTAAACAAAATAGGTCTCCAACCGCGCCTTCTTCCCTCTCTATCTCCACCTCTATGTCGTGCAATTCCTCCTTCTACCGCTTCTGACCCGCAGCCCAAGTAACTTCCTGGCGACCTTTCTCGGAAACACACTTTATCTCTCCGCGCTCACGTACTACACATACATCACGTTCCTAGGGTACAACGCGCTTCCCTTCCTACATAATACCGAGCTTCTTTTGCTCCCCATTCTTGTCTTTGCGGTGCTGTGGCTGGTTAGCCTGATCGCAGGGTGGGGGGTTGTGATGCAGGGACGAAGCGTGGAGGGCCTGTTCTGGGGAGTATAGTTATATTTGCAGGTAAGGCTTGGTGGCTCTTCAATGCGTACTTGATGTATAGGTTGCACATGCCAGGCGCTGGCGCATGAACGGTTCTGTTATTATCACTGTCATATAATAAGCAGGTAACGGTGCATGGTATATTGCGTTTTCTATTTTCGTTCGTTTCGAGATTGTACAGCTTTTGCCATACTTGTTGTCTGCTCATCCCATATCAATCTTATCTATCCTAATCAGATAGTTCGGCCGAAGGCGTCTAACAAACCCAGCGCCTGAGATCATCAGCAAATCCAGAACCTAAACCCACCCAGGCAAGTTCAAGAAGCGACCAAAGGGGTTGTAAGTTAGTGATTCATTTCTTTCCTTTCTTCTTCCCTGCGGCAGCGCCCTTCCCCGCCAACTTCCTCTCCCTCTCCTCAGCCTTCTTCCTCGCAATCTCCGCCTTCTCCCCCTTCTCCGCCTCCTTTCTCAACCGCTCCGCCTCTCGCCTCTCCTTCACAAGTGCCAACCGCGCCAAATCAGCCCGCGCCTCCTCCGTCTTCCCCTCCGCGTGTAGCTTCATATACCGCTCTTTCGCCTGCTGCGCCTCAATCGCCTCCCGCTCCCGGCGCGAGAGCTGTGCCTCCCCCTTCTCTTCGTCGCCGGCGTTCCCGCTCGCCGCCTTGAGCTGGGATTGTGATCTGGACGTGTGGTTCGGGTTGGTGGGGAGGTCCAGGTCGGAGTCTGAATCCTCTGCTCCGTTGGCGTGTGTGGAGTCTGGCTCGGAGTCGCTTGGTGGGAGGTCGCCCGGTTGCGCGGCGGCGTTCTTCCGGCGGGCGGCCGCAACGGCCTTCTTGGCTTTTGCGAGGGCGCGGCGTTCTTCGCGTGTCAGTTCCTGTTGGGAGGCGGAGGGCTTGGAGGTGCTGGCGCCCGCTGACGCTTCGTCTTCAGATTCCTCTTCCAAATTTGAGGAGGCGTCTTCTTCCTCCTCTTCTGTGGAGGTGTGGTCATCATCGTCTTGTTCCTGTAAAGTTTCATATTAGTCCGAGTCCGGTTTCGGCTTCACTGCTTTGTGTTGGCTGGGAAGTAAAAGGTTGGGGGTTTTTGATCCTACCCGCCACAAACTAACTGGATTCCCATCTTTATCGACGGGGAGTATATCGCGGCTGAAGTGCTTTCCGCCTAGATGGGACGACCCCCGCGTTAGGTACGACTATTCGCTGTGCTGTGCTTCCTATTAAGAGGTAGGGCGCGTACCTCCCCGAGTAGGCTTAGAAAACTTCCCACCACGACCGCGGGGTGCCATCTCTCTCTCTCTCTCTCTCTCTCTTTTTTTTTTTTTTTTTTCGTTGCGAGGAACTTGAGTCGATTCGGGGTTACACGAGACCGTCAAACGGAAGAGCGAAAGAGAAGGTCGACGTCAGGATTTGTAGGTATAATCTGAGAGAACGGCTTAGCTGTTTTGATCGTTTGCTACGACTCGGGCATGTGGCCAACTGCCCGGTCTGTCATGGGAGGGGTAAGGAAGTGCAGTGAAGAACCATCATGGGCGCATGACGGGAGGGTTCGGTACTAACCTAATCTGTTTTGAACGATGGAAAGAATCTTTGATCTGTCCTGGGTAAAAATCGAAAGAGAGCGATAGTGCAATTCTAGGTGGATAGAGGAAGTTCGGCGGTGTCAGAAGGCTGAGGCGGGGAAATGCGTTAGGTCGAGTCCTCAGAAGGTTGAGGCCGGTCTGTGTATTTTTATTTTCTATTATAGGTCAGTTGGTTGACTACCCCGTACAAAATTATTTATTATTTACAATGCAATCACAACACCAATTATGCCTTCAAGATGCTTTGCCATATACAACACCAGTACGTTCAGTTATTTTGGTTACGCACGCTCCCAAGCAAATCCCAACTTAGCCACTCGGACCGCAATCAACATCAGCGTCCCAGCAATGATCACGCTCCCCATGAACATCTGCGCGTACAAGTAATCGCCGTCCCCTTGCTGAACCAGAGCCCCGGCAATAGGCGATCCAATTAGCGCCGCAACGCCGACGACGCTCATCACCATCCCCATACGAGCGCCCATCTTCTTCAGGTCTGTGGTGAGCGTGCTCAAGGTCGCCGGGAAGAGTGATTGGATGCCCGCTGCGGCAAGACCGTAGAAGGCGGAAAACCCGTACACGCCATCCAGATCATGCACTCCCGCCCAGCAGAATGCGACAAGTCCCGTGGCAAAGCTGAAGGGAATCAGCATGTTTAGCGGGCCAGTATATCGGTCGGCCATGAAGTTCGGGATGAGTCGACCAAGGATCCCAATTCCGTTCATGAGCAGGAGGACGTTGGTTGATGTCGATGTAGAGACGCCGATGACCTCGCGGCTGAAACTACCGATGTAGAAGAAGCCGATATACAGACCCCAGAAGTTGAGGAACATGCCGATGGCGAAGAAGGTGTACGGTATTTCTTTGAATGCGCTCCATTCCACCAGCGGTCCACTTCGGCGTGGGGGCAGCCGTTGTTTGAGGAAGATTAGGCAAGGAGTCAGCGTCGCTAACGAGATGAAACCTAATGTTCTCATCGTCCATCCATAACCGACCCGGGGTAGCAGGCGCATAACGACAGCAGGGAAGACCAGTCCGCCCGTTGCAGACCCCGAGGCCGCGATGCCGATGGCGATTGAGCGGTTCTTGCTGAAATAGGTCGTTGCTAGTGCGATTGTAGGGCAGAACATGAGGCCGCAGCCGATTCCCTGCCCTATTCCTTGCGCCAGAAATAGCTGCCAGTATTTGGTGCATAGGGAAGTCATGAATATGCAAAATACTTCCAATACGGCGCCCATCGTAATGACGAGCTTGAAGTACCCGGCATCCGTGGCTCGGCCGGAGAAGGTGCCGATGAAGAAAAGCAGAAAGATCTGAATGCTTCCAACCCAGGAGATATCCGACGGAGACCGGCCCAAGGACTCCGTGTAGTATGACTGAAACACACCAAAGCTGTTGATATATCCCCAGGTGTTGCATATGACGAAATGAGCTAATGCCACTTGCGACCAAGCCAGGAATCCGCCATCTGGGGGTGGGCCGGGGTCTTTACCTGAGTCCCTTGTACGAACGATCGAGAGAGTCCTGGCTGCCAGCGCTCCAATATGGCTCACGTTCGTAGTTGTCTTGGCGAGGTGCTTATTCTGGCCCATTCCGGACTCTTCATCATCGGGGCCATCTCCCAAGGATGCAATATCATCGCTGGAGCTGTCATCTGCCGGGTGGGTAGAGTGAGGTTTCTCCTCCGGACATCCTGAATGGCCCGGTTGGGTAAGAGTGGGCTTCTCCGTCGCCATTGCCGCTGGTTGATCTCCGGCTTGCTCTCGAAGTTTATAGAATTTGCGATATATGTGCTACTGGCGAAAGCAGCATTGGTTCGAGGGAATGACTGACTCGAGAGGACCGACACGAGGCCAGCGCACACCGAAGAGAATACGATAGAACAAGCCGAAAGAAATTAAGCTTAGCTCCCGCCAATTATTTATGTTAAGTTGAAAGTTCAGTTCGTCAAACTTCAGACCCTGAAGAGGTCAGACCGCAACAGACTCAGCAGTCTGAGTCAGATGATTGGATTTTCCGGCCACCTTCTCCATTCATCAGAATGGCATTGAGACCAGGGAAGGTGGGACTGGCCGGGAAAGACTTCTTCATCGAAATCTGAGAAGCGAAGAGTACGTCGGGTACGACTGCGGAGATTGAAAATTTTTAGCAGATGACTCAAGAGAAAAGAAGGCTGGGGAGCACTGCACCTAAGCCCAGCAGAGAGCTGGAGCCATTCTTGCTCGCACAGAAGGCCGAAAAGGCCCAACTTCCAAGGACGGATGGATAATATTACCGCCAGTCTGCCATCCATCTCAAGACTTGACTCCGGGATATCGGCACCGCTAGGCTAGGACTCCGCAAATGAGCTGCAAGTTGGGACTCGAGTCTCGGAGGATGCATCCCACCCTCCAAGCGACAGGAAAATAATACTGCTTGAAGCAGTCGACTTCAATGATAACATCACGCGCCAATCTCATTCGCGGTGGAGTTGGAGGGACTCCAGTTTGACTTTGGAGTCGTAGTAGTCTGCCATCGTATAACTACTAATTCTAATGGACCCGCCATCGGAAGTTGGAGATGGAGCTCGGAAGTCCCCACATTTCGGATAGGTATGCAGGGACGGGACGGGACTAAGGTACGTACATAAGGTATACTTGTACTAGTTATGTATTGATTTCTCGTCGGCTATAATCTTCAGACTCCTGGTTCCTGATTCCTGAGTAAGGTAATACGGTAGGGAACAAGATACACCGCTATACACCGCCACCTAGGTCTAAGGTACGAGCGAGTAGACAGAGATCAGGGGCGGGACTCGACAAAGTAGCATAAACATTATAACGGGTCTATGTTCTCTAGATTATACTAATAACAAGTCTATCGAACAAGGTATATAATATAGTTGGATACAGAAAGCCCCTCTGGGCATTCAAGCAGAAGTTTCATCACTCTATAGTAGCTGGGTGCCGCTGTCAGGATACGCCCAGGGCCACTCAGTATTCTTGGCTTGAACTGCTATTGAGCATCGTGATGGTTTCAATGACGTCCGAGGGCTCGAGAAGATGCCAGCTCGCCTCCGTTTGCTTCGAGCTTGCGCCAACAGTGACGGTGTAGACATGATCTGTCGGGAGGTCGAATTTCTTCAAAGCACGGAACATGTCTGAGATACGTCAGTAAGCCTTGTGTTCAGAATAGAATACTGGTAGAAAAGGTAGCATACCCTCGTCTGTAAAGTCATCACCAGAGCACAAGATAAACTCGGGTATCATCCCGGGTCCGGTTCCGTATGCGTCCACTAGCCGTTTCGCAATAAAACCCTTATTAACAAACCTCGGTCGAACCTCCAGATTCGCCTTGCCAGACATGACTTCAACGTCCCAGGTTCTAGCCACTTCTTCTTCCAGTCGCTTTCGGCATTCTCGAGCCTGGAATGCACCGTATTCGGGATCCGCCCGCCGGTAGTGCCAGGTCAAGGCGACCCGTTTCTTTTCAATAAAAGACCCTTGTGTGCGCTCCGTGAAGTGTTGAAAGATGTCCATAACCTCCCTTTGCCATCCCATGTCAGTCGATTCAGCCAAGTTCTGCCAAACGTCCGACTGGGGCATTCGGATAAAACAACCATGCTCCGCACTCAAGCCCAACTCCGAGATATGACCCATCCACTCGTCAAGAAACGCCTGGTCGCGCCCGCTGATGATCCACACGGCGTTTCGCGGGTCTGCGGCCAAGCTTTTGAGCGTTCGCAGGACACGGTCTGACGGGACTGCTGATTGGGGGTCCTTCACGATTGGCGTAAGCGTGCCATCATAGTCAAACATAAAAAGCCTCTTCCGAGCTTTACGATACTGTTTCAACAATTTGCCCCTATCGAGGGCTGGGGTCGCTTCGGCTTGGTCGAAAGAGGCAAGATTGATGAGTAGACGAGAGATAAACTGCTGGGACCAAGCTGAAACCGTATTACTTGTGACATGCCTGTAGAGCTTCAGATGCTGTTCCTTCTTCTCCTCTGACGACACCGTCAGAGCTTTGTTGATCGCCTCCGCAACACCGACGGTGTCCCACGGATTGATATGAATCGCGCTAGATAAGGCGCCTGCTGTTCCGGAGAATTCTGAAAGGATGAGAGGGCTGTGGCTGTTTTGCTGGCAGATGATGTACTCCAAACTTGTCGTGTTCATGCCATCTCGCACCGTAGTTATTAAACCGACATCGGCCACCCGCAGCAGTGCGAAATATTCATGCTGGGAAAGATACTGAGGGTAGTATTTGACGGGGGTGAAGCTTAGCGATCCAAAGCGGCCGTTGATCGTGGATACCAGATTCGAGATCCGGGTTGCTATCTTGTTCTCTTCCTTTTCTTCTTCGACGCTAGTAGGGCTGGTGACCTGAATGAGCACGACCTTTTCGCGCCATTCGGGAAAGCGTTCAAGAAACGCCTCAAAGGCCTGAAGCTTCTGGGCCACGCCGCGGGCACTATCCAGTCGATCACGACCCACGATGATTTTCTTCCCGGCATACAGCTTGCGTAGTCCTGTCACAGCTTCTTCAGTATCCGCACTGTCAAAGGCAGCCTTCTGTATGGCTTCCACATCGATACCGATGGGAAATACATCCACAGCCACATGAGCCCCGTACGCATCCACGCCAGCGGAGTTGGATTCAAACCCCAGAACGCGGGTACAGCAGGACGAAAAGTGACGAGAGTACGAGAAGGTCTGAAAGCCGATCATGTTCGCACCCAGCACGCCTGTAAGGATTTCTTTTCGTTTGGCGAGACACCGCATGAACTCACTGCTAGGGAACGGTGAGTGCAAGTAGAATCCGATGTGCATGTTCGGCACGTGTTGCCGCAGTATACTGGGCAGGAGAAATAAATGATAGTCATGTATCCACACGACATCCCCTTCCTTATACTCCTGGATTATACGCTCTGCAAAGAGTCGGTTCATCCGCACATAATCCGTCCAAGAGTCCCGCTCAGATCTGCCATCCGTCGGACCGTTCTGCTTATAATGCAGCAGAGCATATAATTCTCTCTCAGCATACCGTCTCCATCTGCTCTGGTCGTCCAGTGGAATTATGTCCACCGGAGCCTCAGATTCGTCGGAGAGCCATACCGGGACGATTTTACCGTAATGGCTTGAACTCAATTGGTTTTCCAGCTGTTCTCGATCATCGCGGTCAACTGCAAAATCCTCTTGGCTAGCGTTATTTTGATGCATCTTGTTCGCATCGGGGGCGAACGGGGTAGACCCTATGCTAAGAGCGCGAGAGGCTTTATCCAGCCCAGTTGGCAATCTTGTCCCAGTGTTAGCCAGAATCTGTCGTCGAGGAGGGCCCTCTTCTTCCAAAGGCTCGACCTCCCCAGTCCAACCAACAAGCGTGTGAGACCAGCCCGATTTTTCGGAAGCGAGGTAGGCGAAAGAGTCGAACAATGCTGACGATCCAGGACGAGGCTTCAATTCCTACAGCCGGGGGGGTTAGAATATGAACTGCACCAGTTACGACGGAAAGGCAGAGCATACCCAGTCGCGACCCTTTCCGAAGTAAGTCTTGTATGGGATACAAAAAGTAGCGCTGATGATTCGACCGCTGAGGTTCAAGGTTGGGTATTCCTTTATAAGATCGGCTTGACGAAAAGTTAATACGTCCTTCACGCAGAGTCGAGGAATAACTAACCCCCAGACTTTGCATGTTTAGCAGCATCAGTCAAGGCAGCGGCTGCTGCAGACGCATCTTCAGTTGAGGTGTCCGGAATCGAATCAAACCGGACCTCCCCCGGTTTTCCCTCGTCGGTTCTGTTCCTTAGCGGCAGAGACATGGCGGGTAGGACAGGTGAAAGATGAGTATTGTGGGAGAAAGAAAAGCTTCGGCAGCACGCAGTTGCCTCTGAGATACATAACAGTTATCAGCATTCATCATCCATTAGACTCCCATTCGTACCAACGTACCGGTTAAACTCCAGTTGGAGAGAGCTTTCGGAATAAGCAAGATGGAAAGTGGGCAAAGCTGATGAATTGCCACGCTATGCCAGAGAAAGCATAACCAAAGGTCAATGGGTGAGATTCTGGAGAGTGAAAGCAGTATGCAGGAGGTTATCTAAAGGGGAGGAGGGGCACGATGGCAAGCCACCGGAGGAACAACGGGCGGTGAAGAAGCAAGTTAAACAAAGCGATTGAGAGTAGTTCGTTCCCCAAGGAGCAGGAATGATGTTAGAGTTGCGATAGTTGAGGAGCTGAGATCCACCTGTTCACAAGCTTCGAAAGCACTACGTAGTAGGACGGATGTATTTCAGCACGAAGGTCCGTGATCAGCGGGGGGGCGGACGTCCAAAGTTCGAGAGACGTTGGAATTGGAACTGCGCAAGACAAATGCAGAGAATGAACAAAAACTCAGAGATTGGCGGTAAGTGTCTTCATGGGAAAGTTGGCGATTTCTATAGTAATGGATGAGGGTTGGTAGTGGGTGAAGCTGGAGGCTGTGGTTCTGGAAGACTCGAAAAGAGTTGAAGAGGTTCGACGTCATCAAGGCTGGATTGCCTAGGCTCAGGGAAGTGGTCCCTCCGGAGTAGGCAATAATACGTAGTCACTACTACCTTAATACCATTCCTAGGCCCCCACGGAGTTAGCTAGTTGGCATTCTCAGATCCAAAAACCTAGGGTACGCATTCGGCTCATAGACCCCATCTAACTGGGCAGACCTACAGCTCATTATTTCAGGAATCTGACATCGCCTTGGACGGGATTTGCAAGAGCTTACCTCCTTGGAGCTCATTAGGGTTGCAGAGGTCATGTGTCAGTCACAGCCGCCAGGTGGTCGGAGATTAGTTGATTCTCCGTAGTCTAACTTCACTATTATTTATTATTTATTATTGCGGAGCGGAGCGAAGCGAAGCATACGGTACTATTATTTTTATATACTATTATTATATTATTATTGTTGATCCATACTGTGCGATATGACAGCAGATTCACCCACCCTTGAGTATCACAGCTCCCAAATGCTATCCATAGGTAATTTTAGGTATCTACCTAGTTAATAATAATAAAAAAGTAATAGGGATCGATCGAGTGATAAAGCTGACGCGGGAAGCGACTGTAGCACGTGACTTCGGCCTCTCCTTCAGGTTCTCCCGCTCTGCCTAGGAGTCGACTTCGAGAATAGCCACATACGCCTTGGCCACCTCAGCTACTAATACTACTACTACTACTACTACTGTTCGCAATGCAGCAACCATCATAGGAGTCGTAGCGAAGCCATGCGCCTTCGTCTTCGTCTTGTTGGTTGCCCACTGCTCTCCTCTCCGATTGTCCGGGCTTTTCACCATAGTCACCCGCGGCCGAATGAACCCCCGATTTTCGAAAACAGCCTTGAGAAGACACTCGAGGTGCACCGGTCCGTAAACCGCCAAAGCCTGATACGCAAGATTCCCTTCGACAGCTCCAGCCACTCCGACCGCGATGATGAGCCACGGAGATCTGCGGCAAGCCAGGCGCAGTCCACACCTGATTCGCAATCATCAGCCCGGAAGTTGATAAAAGAAGAAGCCAGCCGTAAAGCCAAACCCCGGAAAAGAAAACTAGAGGTCGCGGATCTTTCTTCAAACTCTTTTTATCGGCCAGTTGACTGGAGCGCGAAAAATGACGAACCAGGACAGTGTCCGTGGCTGGACAAAATTGATCCGGGTCGTACTTTCGCCACTGGTTTATCGCAACTCGACGCTGAGGTCCGCGCAGTCGAAGAGTACCTGAGCACAACTATCAAAGAAAACATGGTGGTATGCCGAGTCTTGTCTGAGATTTACAGCATCTTGCGCGAAACGATTCCTCACGAGGGATTCGAGGTCATTGGTTCCCGACGCACGAAATTTGCGATGGGCCATTCAGATCTGAATATATCGTTCGTGCTGCCGGATCCAGTGTGGTCAATCGACAGAACCAGGATGCCGAGTGCGAGCCGGCCGGAAAGCCTGCGGAAATACAGAAGAACCCTACAGATATTCGGCGATCACCTTTCGCGATTCCCGGACTATAGATACCTGCGTTTAAGTAAATTGTCTGGGTACGAAACGGCAACGTTCCTTCACCAGCCAACTGGCCTCCAAATCCAAGTCAGCTGCAGCGAAGGATCCACTACATACGTTGAATACATTATGGATTTCCAAGCGGAGTATCCGCAACTTCGCCCCCTTTACATGGTCACCCGCTTAATGCTCGAAAGCAAAGGACTTTTCGGTTCTTCCGCCGGGTCCCTCGACCCACTCGCCCTTCAGATGCTCATCGTGGCCTTCCTCAAAATGACCCACGGCCGCTTCAAGCGTACGGGCGGGTGTGGCGAGCCGCTCCTTAAGTTCTTAGAGTTCTTTGGGACAGATGTCGACCTAAGCTCCGCCGGCATAGCCGTTGATCCGCCCGGGTTCTTTAACGCTGATTACCTGAAACAAGCGAGCCGTTTTCCTGAGCTCGACGCCTCCGCCCATATCCGCGGTCAACGCGCTCTCATCAACGCAAAGAAAAGTGCCGCTGCCTCGGGCAACGAATTCCTTGCGAAAAGACTATGCCTCCAAGACCCGACAAATTACATGTCTGACCTTGGCGGACGCTGTATTCGAACACCGGAACTAGGGGTTGCCTTTGCCGACTCATATCAGCGTCTAACATCTGCCCTCGATGCATGGGAACCGTCGACTCAAGGTCGTCCGGTTACCAGCCTGCTGCGTAGTATCGTGCGCGCGGACTTTGGGGACTTTGAGTCTCGGCGGGCGTCTATAGTTGACGCTGACTGGACGTGCCCTATTCAACGGCGAAGCAGCGCCTCGGGGAAAACCACATAGAAAACGGCATAGGACATAAACCTGAATCTCGATTAGTTTCGTAAAAAGGGAGGTCGAGTTCTCTCAGATTCCTTACTATATGAACAACGTTGCGTGTACTTGTGATCAAGTTGTATGGAGATAGTATACAAATATTGTTCATAATACATACACATGTGCATTATATATATCCCTCAAAAGGATATTTTATATACTATCAGCTCAGGATCTGATATGCCGCAGGAAAACCTGCTTCTCTATGCCATCTAGTGCATAGCAACGAATCCATTTTATATCAATGCCCCAGCTATAGAACAACACCAGGCAAAGTGTTTATACAAAAGCAGGTACTAGTGCGTATGTGTGAAAATTAAAGCCAATGTACAAACGCCCGCTTGCTATGAAACGATGGCTGGAAAATGCAGTCACGGTCACAATCACGCCTGCGTAAGTGGAAAGATCATAGAGAACAAACACACTATGAGAAGACAAGGTGTGCGATGGATGAGCCAAGCAGCAAACAACCGACGCCTCAAGGATCGAGTCGATGCAATCCACAAAGGAGAAGAAGGAATATACATGAGACAAATTCCACTGTACTCATGTTCAACGCACAAACAATAGCACACTTATACAGGGGGCGAATGAAATCGAAGGGCGCAGGGTATATTAGTTGCTAATAGAGAGTTAGCGATGACCGAGTGCTTGTAAATCTAGGGAGCTCACTATATTTCTAGGGGGGAGATTTGGTCGAGGGTGTAAAGCCAGTTTCCACCCTGTTCTTCCTTCTCGAGCCTGGGAATGTCTTGTCAGTGGGTCTTCATGTGAAGACGAGGAAATACATCGACGTACCAGTCATAAGGCCAGAGAATAAGATGCCCTTGGACCTGATTAAGAAGCTCTTCAGCCTTCTGTTTGTCCATGACTTCGTCAGGAGTGAAAAATTCCCTTTTCGAGCCCAAAGTTGTGGCCCTGCGCCTACGGCGCCGTGAGCGATCAGTGGCATTGCGGTTCAATGCTTCAGAGTAATCAACTTGAGGCGTCTCTGAGCGTTGCCTCTCCAAGTCGTCTCCGGATGAGACGGCGTCTTCATGTCGAACGTTGGTTCCAAGCACGTCCGCCGGCTTCAGAGACTTCTCGTTCATGGGTGATGCTGTTTCCTGGTTGGTCTGCCCGGAGACTGGTCGCTCGCTTGAGTTCGGCCTATCCGACTTCTCGTCTGTCGGTGCCTGACTCTTTCGCTCGGTACAATGGCTCCCGGTGCGGTGTAGAGAAATAGACGGCTTGAGCTGAGTCGCCAAGGTGGCACCTGCGCCAGGAGGCCCGGTCTGTCTTTCATGATCGGGTTTGAATGCCTTTGCGCTGTGTTGGTGTTGCATCTCAGCAAATCGATCCGCATAGGCAGTATACTCTTTGTATTCTTTCCATGATCTGACCTCACTATCGGGCATGCAGCGGAAGACAGTGCGGAAAAGTTGGGTATTCTTCTCCGCCACAGCAAGCCATGTGTCCAGGTAGAACAGGTCAATGACAGGGTCCCTCATACAGTCCTTGTCGACGAAAATATGCTTAATTCCCGGGCCAACAGAAGGCGCGAACTTCAGCGTGTCAAGTCTGTCTTTCAGTGATGTCGTACTACCGCGTCGGTCCGTTTGGGTCGAGACGACCAGTGACGGGTTTCGAGCTGTCGGAAGTCCTTCCACGGTCTGGGATGGACTTGTTCCATCTAGCGACGCGCGAACAGGTGACGTTGCTATATGTTCCTGGCTACTGGAGCTATGTTGCTGCGAGTCCTTTTGTTCGGGGCGCTTTGGCTCCTGGACAGTGCCCTTGCCTTCACTAGCGAGAGGAGAAACCAACACCTCCCGTCTATCGTCGAGAATCTCCGAATCACGGGCGTTCCCAAGGCCGTTCTGCTCCGCCGCACGCAGGTTGTCTGCGCCATAGCCATCCACATCTTTCTTATGTTCAGGGTTGGACGTTACTCTTGCATCTGCAGTAAGCTTCCTATTAGACTTGAGGTTCGGATTATTGCCTTGTTCCCAATCGACGTCATGGTTGAAGCTATGCAAGTCTTCAGATCGTGTCAGGAACTCATCCTGCGCACGGTGTCGACGCTCCATCATGTCCCTCTCATCCTGCCTCTCCATCATCAAGGCCTCTGAATCAAGTTTGCGCTCTCTAGAATTGGGCTCCTCTTCGTCGATTTGAATCTTCCGCAGCTCCTCCTCTGTTGCTAGCGAGTGCTCCATCAATTCGTCGACGTCAATTCCAAGATGTTCCCTCATTAGGCGCATACGAAGCGTATGTGGGAACCTTCCAACAAGATATGGCCGACCATTCATGGTAGACCAAATCATATCCGTATCACGCACTACGGCGGCTACCTCAGAATCGCGGGACCCCAGCATAGACCTCTCGTTTATATTGGCCGATCCAATGATCGCTGCTCGGTCATCCACAATCATACATTTTGCATGGATATAGAGTTGCTCAGTGACAAGCTGCTTCTGAGGACCAATCTTGCCCCAGGAGCGCAGACTGAAGAACTGAATGTAGTCCTCGGGGTCGATTCCTAAAGCGCGGAGTCGTCCAAATATAGAGGTTTCACCGCGGCAGATACTGCGGTACTGACACATCATGATCAGACGGACGCTCGTCCCGCCCTCGCTATCCACAGTGTTCTGGAACCCTGGTATCAACGGAATGATAATAACAGCTCGCCATGCCTCCTTGTTCTTCGCAGCCCTAGTGATTCGCTCCACGAGTGCATCACCAATCAAATTCTCAATCTTCCGGCCATCGATCTCACAGGTACTGACGAAAAATTGATTTTCAATATAGACAAAGTGCTCAGACTCCTCGATCAGCTTGACATATGCATTCATAATGCTGTGCTCCGTGACCTCAGGGGTACCCGTCGACCACACGCTGCTAGAGCGCAGAATCTGGACCTCGCAAGTCCCATCAAGGCCGAGTGCTTCCAGATCCGCAGGCTCAAAATCTGGTGGAGGTAACAGGAATGGAGTCGGGCGAGTTGGTTTCCGCTGGCGCAGGATATAGTTCCAGCGCTGGACAAAGTGACGGGTAAGGTCCCTTGCTGGCTGGCCGACAACGTGCATGGAGATATCGTGCCAAGGCATTCTGGGAACAACATTGCGGTCATACATTTCTTCGTAGGGTTTGTCCAAATCGTAGAAGTCTTGGATTCGGGGATTCGAGTAGTCTTTACCTGGCCAAAGCTGGCAGTTATCGACGTCTTTGGGTTCCCCAGGCTTCTCGAATCCGGTCGGTTTATCATCAGTAAGCTGGTGCTGCGGAGTGTCCCAGCGTCCGAAGCAAAGGTCAATACCACCTACGAAGGCAAGGGTGTGATCGATGATGCACAGCTTCTCGTGGTGTGCCCAGAAGAAAGTATTCTGCCGAAACTGGTTTGGAGACCGTTGGACGAAAATGTTTGGATGCAGATCAAGTAGAGAGAACTTGGAATATTCAGAGTCGATGGGAATGGCCGAGTTGATATTGCGGTACATTATAACGAAGATCTTCACGCCCTCGCGAGCTTTCTGCTGAAGCAGGCGGTCCAGTCGCCATTTCTGGCTGATCGCAGCTGGCCGCCGCATATAGAGTTCAGGACTCAACCACCAATCATGAATGTAGATGACGTCCTTGGCCTGGTTGATTGCTCGAGATACAACCCACATATGGTCACGTCCGTCGACCAACCACTGAGCGAAACAGTTGTGGCGAACTGGTGCGAAGCTTTCAAAGCGATTTGGCCTCGACCACGGTGTATTGTTGACCATAAATCGAATGGAATCCTCGAACTGGTGAAGCTGGCGCTCATTCCTGGCCAAAAGCCTGAGCTTTCGCTCGGAGTTTTCAAGTCGCAACGTGTGGTGTTGTGGATGTCTCGCGGTTTCTGTTGCAGACTTCGCAAACTCTTTGGCTTTTTGATGACGCAAACTGACCTTCTGAGTCTGTAGCTTGAAAAAGGGGTCGACCAGGAACACGTCGTAAATATTCATCTCTTCGGGCGAGTCAACACAAACGACGTAGCTATGGCGGACGAGGAACCATTTTGGCGAGTGTCGCCTCTTCACCATACCGGGCGTTAAAGCTCTCCGGAAATCAAGACCTTTTGAAGATTGGATCATCAGGTACCCTTCCTTGCCGTGGTAACTGCCTTCAGCTGCAAGGCGAACACCCAATGCAGAAAGTTCCAGAAACTTGCACAACCGATTGCTGTCAGCCTTAAAGATCAAGAACCGAATCAGTTTCTGGAGGTAGGCCTCCAGTTTTCTCCGTTGCCTTTCGGGGTAGCTGTCCCTCTTCGCTGCCGGTCCGGCCTCTCCTGTGGCCGTCTCTGCCTCCGCGCCCGTCAAGCTTGACAGTCTTCTGGTTATACCAACGGACGATCGTCTGCGTCCATGCTGGGGTCTTCTTCCAGCCCTCTCATTGCCACTGGTAGCTTCAGCAGCGGTCTCATAACCGCCTTCTTCCTCCTCCTCTTCACCCTCGCTCTCCAGGCCCCGTACACCTCTTAAGTATGGGAATGCACTTCGAGGGAAACGTGGGAGGTTTGGCCCGCTTTCGGTGTTTCGCAGTTGGATGTACTTCTGTGTCCCAAAGTGGAGCTTGTACTTCAAGTGCAGGTTTGCAAAATCTCGCAGCGTTCTATGGATGATCCACTTCATGCGCGTCATACCACTCCCGTATTCCAGTTCGATCCGAAAGACGAGGTGGCGATCTCCAGAGTGAGAATCAATCTTACTGTCTGTCACTTTGACTTTGAGCTGTTCGAGAAGGATGGGAATACGTTTGCTGCCATGCTCGTCCCTTTGAAACATACTGGCAAGAAGCAAAGCAGCCGGGATCCCGGAAGCTAGCTCTGCCAGCAGCTCCGCCGACTTGGCATGGTCAACAGTATTGTCAACCTTGCGGCGCTGTCCAATAAGCTTCAATCCGGCCTTGATCTGCCTCCATCTTTGAGCGCCTAGGCTGGAGCCACGGTCATTCCGGTGGCGTCTCCAATGTGGCGCGGGCCCTTCTCCGTTTTCCGGCGATCCTCCCAGACCTGTAATACGCCTGAGATTGCTCGGTCGTCTTTCGTCGTGGGCCGCTGAGACCTCCGGCTGTCGCCCACCATAAGTTAAACCACGTGCATTCGCGAGCCAGACGCTTCGTCTCCTCCAGGCAGTATCTCTATTCAGGCGATCGCGACCCTCGTCTTCAGACACTCCCTCGCGCTGCTGGTGGAAATCACTGGCACTCTCCCTCCGGAAGAAGATAGGCCTATAGTTCTCAAATGGGGCAAACGAGCCATGTAGGTGGAACGATGGCCGGCTTGTTTTCGGCGTGTTTGGCTCGGTTTGCGGTGCGGAATCATTCTCCTGTCCTCGACGAAACCGTCGCCGTTTGCGTGGCTCACGAGGACGCTGTTCTCCTGCACTCTCCTCTGCATCGGCATCTATATCGCTCCCTTCTTCTTCAAGTGTATTAGGAAAACGGAACTCGCCCCTTTCGGAGCCTGGGGTGGACAGATCATTGTGTATATATCTGGTATCTCCGATTGTTCCATTGCTGAACGAGCGAGAATGCGACGTAAATGAGGGACCAGCCGCAAATGCTCTTAACTTCGTGAAAAGCGATTGTCTTCCTCTTACCAGGTCGTCGTCGCCTGCGACGGACGGCGGTCGGGACTGCGCGGTTTCATTGGCCGTCTCGTCTGCGTGTTCGATTTCAGAGGCTTCTCGAGAGAATTGTACACTCGCACGGCGAGGTGATGCAATAGAGGCTGGAACTGAGCGCGGTGTTTTCTGGTTCAGCCCCTGTCTATTGGCGCTCTCGATAGACTCGTTCGGTCGTCGGAGGCTAAGGGAAATTGGGATTTCCGCTTCATATGTATCCGACGGACCGCTGACGACTCCAGAACTCGACTTCCCCTTTTTATAGTCCGGGTTCTCTTCGTAGTGTGAAATTCCGCCATTTTCAGCATCTTTTCCCTTCGCAGCGCGCTTGGCTTCGGTCGGTGACGGAAAAGGGGAGGACAGTTTGGGGACGCTGGAAACCGATAAGGGCTGCGGTCGATTCGTGTAGATTTGATCCGAGGCGCTCTCTGAATCCCTCAATTCCGAGGCATTGGCGACGGAATCGGCCATGACAGCTCGAACTGAGTTCAGGTGGCCGGAGCTGGTGGTTGCAGCTTTGCAGGAGGTAGGTTGCGGGTCAGTCCCGTAAGAAGTGATCAGACTGTGACTCGCACTTCACTCATAATTCTCACGACATGTGCGGATAAAGGGCAGTCCTAATCTGCAGACTGGGAAGAACGACCAAACCTAGCCAGGCAAGATGACAGGCTGGAGGTCAGGAATGACTGCTGAAGAGTCAAGACAACTGAAACGAGCGACAGCAACCATCGAGGGAACGACGAAGCCGAGCCGCAGTGGGGCGACCCCGTTACCGCTAATCCGCTCCCTTGGAAAGGGGCACTCGATTTTATCGAAATCCATTATTATTCAGGTCATTAATAGGCAGGGGTTATTTTATATCAGTCTGATCTGTTAGAATATTATCCACTGAGTGGCCAACCCAATCGTGTAGCGCAAATCAAATGGAAACAGCGCACTTTCGCATTTTAAGTCCTCGCCCTGACCTTTCATCCAAGAATCGTCCACGCCCAGTATATATATATCTATAGACCCCGGTATAGCACTCCTGGCTCGTTCCAGTCGAGTAATCAAGTTATTTCAGCTCCAGTGCGGATTTTAGCGGCCAATAAGCGAACAATCTCTGGAGGACGGTCATATGGGCAAGGAGGCAGTGGTGATTTCTAATAGTCATTGGCGGGATTGGCAGGATAACGTGCACATAACTATTGCTCTGCTCTCTCTATATATCAATGGCTTTAGCCAACCATCTATATCTTAGATTCCCTCACAGAGGCCTTCAAGTCATCCTTGCTCGACGCAAGCGCATCTCCAATGAATCTAACCGCCTCATCAACCATCTTCGGAGTGACTTCATGCCCAGCGGTTTCATCAATGATGTCTTCAAGAGTAACCGCTCCATCGGCAAACCAGCCCTCAGGCCCAATGGCCTGTTTGAGCCAGGTGAGGAAAGTTTCCCCCTTGTGATACGGCACTAGCTTGTCTGCGCCTCCTGACAGATTGAGAATTTTCTTCCCCGCCAAACAGCGTGTAAACAGCGGCCGTAGAGCAGCCTTCTGCACCTCTGTCGGTTCCGGGATTGGTGCGCTGCGAATAGGTTGCGCCTCCGGGCTGAGATCTAAATGGCTCAAAAACAGACCAGCAGGGTCGTATTTGCGGACGGTCTCCAGAAGGGAGAAAGGGAAGTCCTCAGAGCCCAAGAACTTGGCGCCGGGCGGGGTTGTGCTTGTCCATGAAGGTAGCTTCGAGAGGCGAGCTCGATCAGACATGACGTTCGCATAGTCGGGACAGCCAATTATGACTACACCGGTGGTGATGCGGGGCTCATGAAGGATACAGCTCCAGGCTGCATGGCCGCCGAGGGAGACGCCTAGGACAAGATTCTCGACAATTCGGCGGTCTGATTTGGGGAAGAGAAAGGCGTCGATGTAGTCAATCAAGACAGAAGTATCTCTTGCGGTGCCCTCTGATCAAAATTTCATTTCCTTGTTAGTCTCAGTTCATCCAATTTCCTGTACATGGTTTGTAACTCACGGAAGACGGAAAACATATCCTGGGCATGACGCGGATTTCCCTTCTTCCAGGACTCGTTGCAAAGAGGGTCAATCAACCTTGTGCCATGATTCCGCTGGTCAAAGGACACAGCGATCAGCCCTTTGACAGACTTGCCGGGGCCTGCACGCCCCTCTTGAATCCGCTTGTTCCAGTCTGTGAGAACGGCGGTAGCAATCGAGGTCATGCGCTCGTGCGTGCCAAGTCGCGGATGCAAAAGCCAGAGACATGCGATCTCAGACGCCTGAGATGGGAGTTCATCAAGACCGAATACTGTCGTCTGGATCCCCGCAATTGGGTACGTTTTGCGGGACACCAAAGCCATACTGGACTCACAATAGCGGGGTTCGGTTTCTAAGGATTTCAGTGGATCGGTCATTGCGTCTTCACTTGTTTCCAGAAGATATTGTAGTAAATAATCAAGGACAAGTTAAAGGAAAGGGAGGGAAACATCAATCGAAGCAGCTAATTGGCGACTCACCCGTTATTTTGGGATTCTCTCCGATAATGTGACACTGAACCGAGCTCTACAGTGTATTCTGCCGAGGATAAAGTGTCGTCGAGAGATGGATAGCTCCACTCATGGCTACGGAGTACGTACATCCATACATCATCCATGCTAGTAGCATTTCGGATGCGTCCCATTTCTTGGCCACTTTTTCGATTCAAATCACATTTTGTTCCATATACTGTATTTCGAGCAAAGTAAACGCAATAAACGAATCGGAGGCCTGAGTCCCTGAGTTATAATACCTACAGTAAAAACCTGAATTTCGGTGTTAGAGCTGTGAAGAGTTGAGGCGCTTCAAAAAATATATACACTTAATTGTCAAATACCGCCCCCTTGGTGGACCACTGCTATTGTGCAATGCTGAGACGAGGGGATCACGTCCCCAGCTAAACGCTGTCCTAGAGGTTTAGTCCTGCGATAAGACTTCTAGGTTCCTTGGAAGAGATGTTTCGAAAAAAAGATTTCTCCTTAGGGTATTTTATTGGTTGAGATCGTTAAGGGCGTCCGGAGGCCATATTATGCTCATCACAAACAAAGAAGAAAAAAAATTTGAACCCTTGTTTTGTAGATACACGGATCCTTGAGCCCGATCCGTAGCTCCTATAGTCGAGGTCTCGTCTGACGCTCGTCTATGTATGCCGGCCCGTAGTCAGCGCAGCACCTGATTCAGCTTTTGCATTGCGCCCCATAACAAAATGACGTTTTCCCATTCATCTAAGCAACCAGCTCGACAACACCACCAGCCTCCTTGATCTTCTGCTCAGCATCACGGCTGAAGTAACGAGCGCGGACGACGAGAGGGATCTCGGGGAGACGGCCCTTGCCGAGGACCTTGGAGTATCCGAGGGAGAGGAGGTCGATGACGGGGGCAGTGTCGGTCTTCTGGCCGCTCACGTAGGCATCGCGCTGCTCGGCAGGAACGAGGGACCACAGCTATTGCAAATCGAGTATCGTTAGCCTTCTGAATCCGTGACGCGGATTGAATCTCCAACTAGACTTTCAACTCGCTACCACGGGAGATCCATCATGAAGTCCACATCCAGACCTCTCGAAACTGCCAATCTAATTCCATTTCCCGACCCTTATCCCAGCAGAATATCGCAACGTACCTTGTCGAGGTTGATCGTGGGCTTCCAGAATTGCTGCTGGGTCTTGTGGAAGTACCGCATACCGACCTTACCGAAGTAACCGGGGTGGAACTTGTCGAGGTTAGTGCGGTGGTGGTGCTGACCACCGGCCATACCACGACCACCGGGGTGCTTGCGGTGCTTTCCGATACGTCCGTAACCGGCGGACACATGGCCGCGGCTAGAAAAAAACCAACATGTCAGTGCCTCTGCTCATTTCGGCGACAGTTCTCGTGTGTATGCGGCCGTAGCTCGTCACGACTTTTCCTCATCCCGCACGTTCCACCAAATTGTTGAGCGAATTCGAGGGAGGCGCAAACGGAGAATAGGGATTTGGCGACTCACTGCTTCCTGGTCTTGGACAAACGGGTAGGCATCTTGTCGTCGGTGCTGTTTTCGACAAGACCGGTTGTTGGCGATGGGATGCGGTCGGATTGTTGCTGGGCTCGGAGGTTGAATTCAAGGCTGGGCTCCGGCTAGAGTGTGCGCTAACCCGCTTGCTTGCCCTAAAGCAGGGTCAACCCTATTGTCTTGGCACTTTATTGTCACGTGCTTACTATGGATGGCTCAGCTACCTACCTTAGTCACAAGTCACGAGCCACGACTCCTAATTCAGGTATCCCCTGGTGATGCCCGGGTTAATGTGGTTAATCTATGCTCTGTGGTTAGAGTACCAATCAAAACCCAGTAAATTCAATAACCAATATATTTTCTCATTACTCTAATTAATTCTATTAGCGAAAAACTTCGAAAGGCTTGCGAGTGTTGCTTCCGCCGGTAATTTTTCTGTTAGACTTTGTTTGATCCAACTAGGGAGTTTCGCCTGTATATTGGGCTTGTTATACCGAGTGTCAATGAGAACGATGGCGGCATAATCCCCTCGATGCCTAATAGCTCGGCCAATACATTGGTTCACTGCCCTCATGCACGCGTTCTCGTAAAAGTCCCTCCCAGCAGCTTTCGCGGATGACCGCCGAGTTTCTTCGGAGCCAGAGCTCGCACTCTGGTAAACTTTCTGCTCGATGTACTTGATTTTGGCCTGCCAAACCGGGCTGCGTATGTTGGGGAACGGAAGGCCGATGAGTAGTACACCTCTTCCAAGTTTGTCTGAGAAATTTATACCCTCAGATAGCTTTCCACCCACAACGGACAGGAGTAGCGCCCCCTTGCCTGTTTCAATGGTGTGAGAGTACTGGTGGAGGAGATCATCGGCTGTGGTCTTCATCTCTCGCGCCTCGTATAGAATCTCTTTCTGTCTTTCCATCAGGTTGTAGAGCGTTTGACGGTCACCACCGGTCATCGGCTTTTTCCATACTTTCAATACCCGGGCCAGATAGTCGTAGCTCGGAAAGAATGCGACGACGCCATCTGGGATAACATGGCACAGGCTGGCGATCGTCCGGCCAAGGTCAAGTATCTAGCATCAGATATAAGCATCAGGCAGACTATAGCGTGAGAGGCCAGGCATCTTACTGTCTTCTCGGAGTCACGGCCCTCATACGTGAAATCGAATTCGCAGCCAGATACTCCCTGGTGTAGCGTATGCGCTGTCAGGTTCTCTGGAGGGATGACATGGCCATAGCTGAACGTATCCAGACGGGCTTCTGGAACATAGGAGAAAAGGTGATTGATGTAATCAGACATCTGTGGATGTTAGAGTCAGAAGCGCTATTCACACAGCGGTGAGTGAAGGGTCCTCACAGGAGACATGGTTCCTCCGGCTAGAATGACTGCCCTCGCATCTTCCACAATTTCACGGAAGTGATTTGTAGGGTCAAGAAGCATGTAGTTTAACTGGATATCCCCCTGGCTTTTGGTATAAAACAACCGACCTTCCACAGACAGATTCATTAACGGCAGCAGAAAGCTTTGTACGTGAAACAAAACGGGCAATGTGGTTTTAGACTTTGCTTGTTGACCCGCCTGTTTCTGCGAGAAGTCAACATAACCGTCTACCTTCCTTGCCAACTTGCTCTCCTGCAGGTAACGGTGTAGTTTATATAGGTTGATTTGATCAACGCCTTTGCCCGCCATTAGCTCAGAGGGGAGAACAGAGCCTTCATCCGGTTTCTCGCTGTTGGCAATAGACTGGAGGTGGTCCGCTAGGGAACTAATCAGGCGGATAACCTGAGCAATGTAGCTGCGGTTCTTCCCTTTCAGGCGAGTCTTGAACTTTCGAGCGTACGTTGTCAACTGGAATATTGAGGTCTGCAGCTGAGAAAGCGTGACGGTCACCGAGTGGATATTTGATATTGCATCCATAAGATTATGTGCTTCGTCGATGACAATCACATGGCCTTTCACAGACAAATTAAGGGCCTCGCGGGCCGACTTCTGCAGCAGTAGAGGATAGGGAAGGGTCACGATCTGTTATAAGTTAGTCATTACGGCCGGAAATATAGCAAAGACTGCCTACCTCACTCTGGTTAACTACCGGTCGTGAGGCGTAATAGGGACAAATCCCTATCTTCCTACCAAGCTTGCCTAAGTCCTCGATATCTTTCACCGTGGCCAGGGCATGATCACGAAATGAGATGACCTTCATTTCGTCCTCCTTGGATGGCAGAAAAGGGCATTTGTAATCGGCCGCTGTACCAGGTTTCTGTATTTCCAGGCAGCGTTCATTTATCGCTGTTGGATTTCCTAATCCAGCCACTCGAGGATTGATACACAAGTTCTTCCGCGAGCCTAAGGAAAGGTGTTTGATACGCTCCCCTAATTCTTCTTCCTCCGAGAGACCTTGTCTCAGTTCGCCAGGCACGCTTGATGGCAGGGTGACGCGCCTCAATTCATTTGCGAACTGCATCAATTGTGAGTGAGTTCTGGAGCAATAGAATATCTTAATCTCATCTGCTCCATCTCCTTCTTCCTTGCGATTTGATCCATGCCCTTTTAGGCGTTCTAACAGCTCGATCGTGCTGGAGGAGAGTCCACTTGGTGTAGCCGACTTTTTAAGTGGCGCATCAGAGTCCTCACGTTCACTGTCGTAGTCATCGAGTGCAAATTCGTTATCATCTTCGACCTGTTCAACTACTGACGCGCTGGCGATTTTCTAGAAGCCGAACGGTGTGAGCTGGGATACCATAACTGAGTCGGGCAATAGCCATACCTGCCGCTTCCTTGGCCCTTCTAGGTCTGCAGCTCTCTGTTGCTCCTCTTCTCGATTTATTCTTGCTAGCCGCAGCTCGACTTCTTTCCTCTTTTCTGTAATGGCGCGACTCGCTTCGCGTTTTGCAAATTCCACCATCCATTCAGGCTCACCGTCGTCATCTAAAGCCGTTAGTTAATGAATGCAGCAAACACTGGAGCAAAGGGATATTATACATGTGACATTGTCCACTGTTTTGAGAAAAGACTTGCGTTTGTGATCACGCAGCCACGTCAAAGAGCCACATATCAAACTCAAGGATTTGCCCTATGGAAAGTTCAGCATCGCATACTAATACAACAGATGCTGACCATCGGCAGACAAGATAGCCAGGTGACAATATCTTACAGTACCTAGTATCAGTCCCTGTCAGCCAAGGAGGGTACTACTCAAAGTAGGTCCTCGTCAGGATAGATGGGGAGGTATTAAGATCAACAAGTGGAGCTTACCAGTCGGAGACTCGAATATAGCAATTTTACCTTCCTCAAGACATGCGTATAGAGAACGCATGAATTGAAGTTGAATTTCATACGGGGAGTATGGATGGTGAAAATCCTCCCTCGAAGGCTCCATGATTATGTGCGGGTAGGGATCTCAGCTGGAGGAGAACCGGATGCATCAAGGGTAAGATGGCATTATCTAGAGGTTTGATCTCTATTACATGCACATAGACAAGAGGCTGGACACTCGCGGAAACATTCTCTCTTAATATTATGCATGCATTTAGTTTTAACCTACTAGATACATTTTATCTAGGTACTTTTATTACCTACCCATACTCTACGCGATTATGAAGTCAGGTGACCACAGTCACGTGGGACTGTTGTTTTCGGCTTTTTTACTTTTTAACTTACTACACCTAACTGCTGCAGGAGCAGCCAAACTTACCTTAAATTCTATAGAAGATCAGAGCTTTCAAATAAGTATCTGCTTGAGCGCCTGCTAAAGTGCCTGCTTTAAGTACCTACTTGGGTATCTACAAATAAGAATAAAGAATCTATATCTAGTGCTTGTGAATCCAAGGAGTAGATTTACAGTAATAATAGTATTAGTATCTATTTAGTATACGGAGTATAGTATCATAAAATTTCTGTCTATTTAGTAAGTCTAACCCGAGCGATGAAAGCTTGTTTCCATACATAATAGATATGATAGTCAAGACGCTTGGGCATGACTGTTTCACGGTGAGTGTCGCGCCCCTTTGAGAGACACTCGAAATGGCTCGAAATGCGCGACGGGCTGATGGTATAGTACACTTGGGGTTTGTTTACCTTGGAAAGTCCGTGGACGAGGACTCAAATCATCCTGTGACTACAAGAAGAGTCCGCGTGCAAGCTTCGCCCCACTCGATAGTAGTATGGAGGTACTAGGTAATAACTTAATATATATGTCAACCACACCAATTCAGGAGGCTGACAAAAAGACGTTGACTCGACCTGAACTTGCCCCCTGCATGAACCAGTCCAGGGGCACCTGACTAGCCACTTCGGACGAGGAGGGATTATTATATGGATAGGATACCGAGTATTTTTCTGGAAGAGACAGACCAGACAGGGTGACAACCTAAGAGTGGCCGATGTACCCCAATCCCCATTTCAGGCTCTGCGGCTAAACCTGATAAAAAGATAAAAATAGGACCGGGCAGGTGAAGGATAATAATCATACTTAGTACGGAGTAGATATCAGTAGTGGTTGTTTAACTTGCGGTCGACAAAAAGCTGGTTCAAGTTTGCTATTAATAATGATGACTCCTTTCTGTGGATCATTTTTAGTACTACTCCTACGTCCCACAGTAAGTACTAAGTAGTAGTAACTAGTCATAGTCTACAAGTGAGACTGAGAACAAACAAATAAATATGTATTAAGTAGGCTGGATACTGCACCTGCACTCTGATGATGAGATGAGAAAATAGTGCATGTGTGTGGCAGGCCTGCAGCTGTGTTGCTCGAGAAAGCGTTGCAGCCTAACACACCCGGCTGGACTGTTTATCGCAATTTTTTTGTTCATCTCCATCCACTCCTGACATCTCCGGCTTCGAGTTTCTAGTTAATAATAACATATGAATGAAATCAATCAATCTCTTCTCAACTATTAGATATTAGACCCACCCATCGGTTCCAGTACCGTTGAAATTCCAGGTGGCTTGTCAGTCAGCTATAGCGGGGTTCTCCGAGACGTTTCCTCTCTCTCCCCTCCCCTCCTTGTTGGATAGGCTGCAAATCACTTCCTTTTATTTCCAAAGCTCCAGACATTTTTCGTTCTTCCTGAGCCTTACGAGACCCGCGGCTGCACCTCCGTCAATTTCTAAGGTCCTACCGCTCCTTTCCCTTCCTCTACGTTTGGGAATGCTCCGATGAGCCCGCCATCCCAAGGCTCTAAACAATAATAGCTCTTGTCTGACCCAGCAAATTATTGGCAGGGGTGGAATCCACGGACCAAAAGGAGAAGAAAGCAAAGAAAAGAGACAGAATCCAGAAGCGGCCTACTCTTCCGGACAATGAATCGGCCACCACCACATCAAGCCCGTACCCAGGGAGGTCTGGGTGCAACATGGTATCCAGGGGGCGCTGACGATTTCTACCTGCCAGCTGGGCCTGAAGTCATTTCCCCCTCCCCTCAAAGGTGCGATCGCGCTATCCTCGATACAAAAGATTTCGCCCCTCCCTGAATTTCATCACAGTAGTGCTCTTAGGATGAATTGCTAATTGAGGGTCGATAATTTATCAACTAGCAGGGTTATGCCAGAAGTCCCCGAAAGTATGCAGGACAACATCGCCCAGCTTGAACACCAAGCTCGCAGCCCCATCCGCACGCACCCTGGCCCCATGCAGTGGGATCGTTCGCATTTCCCTGAGCGCACTTCCTCTGCTGCTGTTGTTCATGGTCAGCCCCTTCACTCTGGCTACGAGGCAACCCATTACGAACAGTCCGCTGCTGTATACGACGTGATGGATACCCCGAACTTCTCACCGTTCCCAGTTCTGCGGAACCCGCCTCCCAATGTGCCCCCCACCGATGAGCAAAGGGAAGCGAGCCTTGAGAAGGCTCGACTGCCTGTGCTGTCGTCCAACGATCCCGACATGCAGCTGGCATGGGCGCAAGACGTTCTCGCCTACGTCGAGGTCGCTATGCAGAATGAAGCTCGTTTGTCGTTGATTCAGCCGCCACGCCCGCAGACGCCCCCGGTGGAGCGCCAGCTCCGGAACGACGCCATGAATATCGTCAACTTCTTAGCCGAACAATACCATCCGAAGGCCGATTTTATCAAGGGTATGTGGCTCGAATTCGGGAAATTTGGATACCGTGTCGACAAGAAGGAGGCCTTCCGCTGTTATTCTAGAGCCGCCGAAAAGGGCTATGCGCGGGCGGAATATCGCATTGGAATGCAGTTTGAGAGCTCAGGTGAGCCTGAAAAGGCTATTAGACACTACGAGAAAGGCGTCGCTCTCTCGGACTCGGCTTCCTATTATGTATGTTTGTCCTCCCAGAAGTATATCGTTATCGCTTGCACTGATGTTCCCGTTTTCTTTTTAGCGCCTGGGTATGATGATTTTGCTTGGCCAGCACGGTCAACGCCAGGATTATCGAATGGGTCTCGAATATATCAGTCTCGCTGCGCAGTCATGCGACGAAAATGCGCCGCAAGGTGCCTATGTGCGTTGTTCCTTTTTTTTTTTTTTTTTTTTTTTTTTTTTTTTTTTTTTTTTTTTTTTTCCTCTCCCTCGCAGTTCGAGTGATAGAAACTAATAGCATATGTCGTAGGTTTACGGCATGCTTTTGGCTCGAGAGCTGCCACAAGTGAATGTCCCCGAGACTTATCTTCCCCTCGATGTCAATGCGGCCCGCGTCAACATAGAGAAGGCCGCATACCACGGGTTCGCGAAGGCGCAAGTTAAGATGGGAGCTGCATATGAATTATGCCAGCTCGGCTGCGATTTTAACCCCGCATTATCCATGCACTACAACGCACTCGCCGCGCGCCAGGGTGAACCAGAGGCGGAGATGGCGATCAGTAAATGGTTCCTCTGCGGACATGAGGGCGTCTTCGACAAGAATGACGAACTGGCGTTCACGTACGCTCAACGGGCCGCTCAGAGTGGTCTTCCAACTGCCGAATTTGCATTGGGATACTTTTATGAAGTTGGAATTTATGTTCCAGTCGACATCAAAGAGGCCAAGAGCTGGTATGCTAAAGCTTCAGCAAGTGGTAACAAAGATGCCACAGGCCGAATTGAGAGTATCTCCCGTTCAAAGACCTTGTCCCGCAGAGATCACGAACAAGTTGCTATTGCGCGGATCAAGTCCACCCGTTATGGAAATCACCAACGCGAGGCATCTAACACCACAATGCAGCCTTTGCAAGAGACTCTGGAGATGCCTGATCCGTCCAGGATGAGCCTTGCGGATCCCAACCCACCATCGGCCCCGTATCCTGATCGACCGATGTCTCATGGCCGTCCAGGCTATCCAGCTGACAATCGGCCCAGTTCTGCGTTTGGTATTAATCCAAACATCCGCCCCAATGTTTCCCAATACAATCGCGCCGCTTCCTATGGACCAGGGCCAATGGGTTACCGCTCTCCCGACTCCGCAACACCGCAGTCAAGCGGTCCACCAAACCCAGCATCCCCTGCACCGAAACTTGACATCGGCTACTCCGCACCTCTTGAGCCCCAAAGACAAGATGTGCGGAGACGTCCTCAGCGCCTAGACCAAATCCCAGATCGAAAGCCCGCGCGGACTCCTGTTTCTATGCCTGGTGGGATGCCTTCACCCCGACCGTCTCCTTCTTCCGCACATTTCTCCCCACGCTCCGAGTCAATGCAATCTTCCCCCTCCGCAACGCCGAAACCGTCGGCCCCTGCCTCACCAGCTGCTTCTCAAAAGCCCGCCAAAGCAGGAAACCTACCGGGCAAGGGACCCAAGACCTTCGAGGAGATGGGTGTTCCCGCTGCTCCAAAAGAGAACGATTGCGTAAGTTCTCTTTACCACTAGTGCTTGGTGGGAAACTAACAAGCCACTCAGATCGTCATGTGATACCCGAATTTATTTGCATATACACTTAAGGTTATTCGTTTCTTGTAGAAATTCGGAAATAATGGAAATGGTCGCATTCTTTCCATAGGGTCTTTCTAGTAGCACCTCACTGGTTTTCGTCGGATGGCAGATTCTGATATGGGTGGAATTAATAGCAATGTTTGAATCAAGCGTTTTCAGTTCTCGTTCATGTTTCTTATACATATTTCCTTACGAAATTTTCCATAGAGGCGTCCAGCATCTTTTGAACATTCTCAATACTTCCAGGTCTCCACGTGATGTTTCCATTGTGCCTCGCCCTGCATCATACCCAGTAGGTTTTGCAATCCAAGCTTAAACCATCTCTATTTCCCATCTGCATTGGAGTCTCCCTATTCCTCGGTTCAGTATCGGCCGCACTTCACCTAGGCCATGGTACAGAAGAAAGGGAAAGCTGAAAAGCCGGCTGCTGGTGACGGTAAGCTTGGAACATGGGATTCCCGGCCTCTAGGGATCTGAGCTGACATCCCTTGAGCCTCTGTCGATGGCTCAGCCATGATTCTTGACTATCTGAGTGAGTTACAGTATAGTGGTCTCGGGTTAAAACAGTCCCCATAGGAACTCCTTGAGCTAACTCTGCTCTTGTTGTAGAGAAACAGAAGTAAGGTCAAGTCGGCGGCCACGCCATGATACACACACATCCTCTCGTTCTGGCTAATGTTGCCGAGTGACTAGTCGTCCGTACTCTGTACGTCTTTTATGTGCATTCGCCTGCTGAAGGCCAGAGACCAACCGTGCGCTACTACTAGGCAATTGACATCTCGGCAAATCTGCATAATAAAGTGACTAAAGGCAAGCCGTTCCCACTACCACCTACGGACGACCTAGTTACTTATCCCAAACTATACAGCATATGCAGTCAAAGCCCTTCGCGACCTACACCAGAAAAAAGAGATTGAGTGTCGGATATCCGGTAAGCTCGTCGTACATACCTCCATGGCTGATTGGGCGAAGAACAACAGTCCTTACTTTCGTGGAAGGGAAACAAACGGTCTATCATGCTGTACAGGAAGAGGCCAAGGAATCGAGTCCGGATGCCGCAGCTGCTATGGATGAAGAAATAGTAAGTCTGCAGGAAAAGCTTGCCAGCCTCAAAGAGGACGAGAAGAAACTGCAGACGGAGTTGGCTTCTCTTAATGCAATTCCCCTGCTCGCTGAGCTTCGTTGTGAGATGGAGAAGCTCGATGCTGAAAGAAACTCGCTTTCTGCTCGTTTGGCCAAGGTTCACGGTGGCGGCGAGGAACATGTCTCTTTGAAAGAGAAGGAACATGCGAGGAAACACTGGAGGTTCTGGCAGAACGAGGCGAGCGTTCGGGCGAAGATTTGCCGCGATCTCTGGCGCAAGTGCTCTGAGACGATGCCGGAGAATATGAATCGAGAGGAGTTCTGGGTACTGCAATTCTATTTCGTCTGCCTCAGCGAGGATGGTATAAGTGCTGACATCCCTACTTTAGGAGCACCTGGGGCTGGAGGGAACTCCAATGTAAGAATACATCTGAATTGTTCGTGATTCCTTTCCTGTCGGACAGCGCAGTTTATTTCCGATCTTGAGAGTGGTCCTCGAAAGCCATGTGCAGTGATTTTTAATCTTCAGTACTCGGAGTCGATTCAGATTTCGGACACTTGACAATTCAATTCTCGAGTCTCTCTTGCAATTCTCTTCACATCGGAATTTGTGGGGGCAGGTTACACTAATCTACAGAGCACGAAGCCGGTAACGTGTGATCGGCGCCTAGGTAAATCAAGACCTCGTGATTCGACAACTACAGGAGTTCGATGCTGAGGATCCCGAGCTATGTGGTTTCCCAATTGGGAGCATCAGATGAACATCCATCGTGGTGGACAGACGACAGTACCTACGATCTCGGGGCTAGATGACGCCACCCGCGTGTCCAACTGGCGACATCATGCGCTTTTTTTCGAGACTCATTGGTGATAGTAATGGTACTCCGGCAGCAAAGCGCAGGTACCAGTCCGGGCCATGTCACGTATCCAAGTAGCCTCGTACTCGGGCAATGTCAACATCCCTGCCCAAGCCCTTGGGACAAATGTCGTAAACCGGGAAACGTCCTTGGGAGACACAGCAGGGAAAAAAGAGGAAGGAAGAACCTGAGGTTGGAGACTGGGGCTGGGACTCGATTGTCCAATGTACAGAAAGTCAATAGTCCCTTTCTACTTTGCCGGGTCCCCGACTTTTGAGACAGACGATCGGCGTCACTTGCTTCTTATATCTACAAACTTATCTGAATCCAGGCTTTGTTTCATTCCCATCTAACGTGAATCCTAGCGACTGGCAGGGACAAGAAGGAAAAGCACGAAGAAGGCGGCAGCACACTGAAGGATACTTCCTCAGGCTCCTCCACACCCAGTGAAGACGCACTACTACAACGTGGAGCATCAATGCCGCTTTATTCACCTATTGTTATCCATGCATATTGATTATTATTGAGTGTCCATTCCCAACAACAATAGGACTGTTCTGTTAAAAGAAGGACCGAGAGCCTAAGTACACCGCCAACGGTCCCCCACTCGAATCGCCTCTCCATCCGATAAACCCCTCCAGACTTTTCCCATCTGCTCTTCTCTCTGGAGATGCAGTTGTCGTCCCAGCCTCCTACTCACCCCTCCCGCCAGGGTCGTCTCTCGACCGAGATGAAAAATCGCGCTCCTCTCCCCGTTCCGTCCGGGCCTCAGAATCTCCAGAACGGTCATTCTCGCAATCCCTCAGGTTACGACATGGCTGCCCGCAGCCCTCCGAACCAGAGCAGTAAGCCTCCGACATACCTCCTTGACCGGCGGTCACGGACTCGGGGGTTCTCTCGTGTTTATGCCGTGGCCCTCATATATTCTTAGTGTTAATCAGTTTGTTCCATGAAACAGACACGAAACATGTGCCCTGCAAATTCTTCCGGCAAGGCGCCTGTCAGGCAGGTCCTGCTTGTCCGTTCCTCCACTCCACCGATGCTGCGAGTGATTATGCCCCTTGCAAATATTTCACAAAGGTACATCTAATTGCGATTGTTTCCCTGCATCGGCGCCTACCGATAAATGGCCCTAACTGTTGGTTGCGTTTCCGGATATAGGGTAACTGCAAGTTCGGAGCGAAATGCGCGCTGGCTCACATCCTCCCCGATGGGCGACGAGTGAACCGACCCAATCCTGGAGGAATGGGAATGGGGAGCGGTCATCTCAATCTGGGTGGCCGGGTCAACCCGCAAGCCTATGTCAACCAGGATTCAGCGCTGACGAACTCCGTACTCTCTCAACAACGCATGAACGGCCATGACCCTCGCTACGTTTCCCAGCTTCCTACGCAAGAGGAATTTGCCGCATTGCACCCACAACCGCAACAACAACCATACGATACTATTCCGTCGATCGATACTGGATTGGCCTCCGATGCCGGCTCGCCAGTCGAAGACTCGCGTTTTCCTATGTCTCCGAACAACAAACAGTATTTGACTGCTCTCGATGCACCGCTTCCCGCTTCCTTTGATAGCCAAGGTATCTCTCATGCCGCTCGTTATGGTCCGGTTGCCGCCTCCATGCCGTCTCGATTTGGAATAGAACTGTCCCCGCCTGCGCAACGTACGATTCCGCCTCTGGATGCCGTGCGAAATCTCCGCGATCCTACTTATGGCACCGAATCGAAAAAACCGTCTTCCTCCTTCATCGGGTCATCACCGCCTAGTGCGCTTGAGGAAGGTCCTGGGTTAAGGTTCCTCCACTCTCAACGACTACCCAAGCCCCGGATGCTCTCCGCAAGCGTCCCTCGGCCCACAGCTTTGGACGACTGGGAGGATGGCAACTTCTTAATGGAAGAGGATTATTTGCCGATGAACCTTCACGATGATGTTCTTACGCCGCAGGAAAGGCTCCGTCGCCTCTCTCGCACAGACCATGAGCTCAGCTCCAGTCACCGCGACCTCAGTGGGCTAGGCATGAGTGGAACGAGTTTCACAAAGGTCAACTCTCCTCTTGCTTCCAGTCCCTCTCGGTTCGGCGCACTTTTCGCCAAGCAACGCCAGAAGAAGGAGGAAGAGGCACAAGGGTCTTTCACGCATTTTGGATCTCCTTTGCGGGAGTCTTCCATGCACTTTGGCAGTAGTCCTAGTCTTGGTCCCATCGGCAGCCCCCCACGGCAGACAGCGACATCGATGATATCACAGCAACTTAGCAGCCTGTCACTGCACCCTTCGTCGGCACGTCACACACCATCAGCTGGACCGGGTAGCCGCCTTGATCGCACCGTGTCGTCACCGGTCAGTACTAGCAAGATCGATGAAGAGCAGGGGGAGGGAGATCTGGTCTTTTCGATGGAAGAAGAGGAGAACAATAAACGGAATAGTAACGAGGACTCAACGCCAGAGAAAGCGTCTGACTTGCAGGCATGATTATCCTAACTTGGAATCTTTGCCAGGTCGCGGGCAAGACTGTAATTTCAACGAATACACGAAGACAAAAGGGGGGTTGGAAAAACGAAAAATGAACGGCCGGCCATCATCTGGTACAAGCCCACGGCGTTGGTCATAATACTCTTTCATCAAAGATTATCATCAGCTTTACATTCCATTGGAGGGGATTTTGCATAGAACGGCTTCAGCGATTTCTGGCAACGCAGGATTTCATGCGGCTTCTCCAGATCTTTCTTTTTCGTCATCGGGGCCCAGCATTTCGTGGCAATCTAGACAAATCTTGGTGTTTTAATGGGCGTTCTGAAACTGAATCTAACAGGGAGACCCGGACTCGAAAGATGCTGGGATTCAAAATACGGCTATCTCTGCATCCGGCCAAGCACTTCTAATTTTGCTTTTCTCTGCAGGCCTCTCTCATAGTTGGTTAACCGGGCTAGGACCTTTTCTTGTTACTTCGGAATGTCTCCTTCATCTACCTTCAACCTAGTGCTACCTCACTACTCTGTACATTTACGCTATCCGCCTGGGTTTCACTCTGTATTTAAGCAGATCACGAGTCTATGACTGATATCTTATTCTCTAACTTTTACCTTGCTGTGTAGAAATGCTCCGTGGATCAAAGTCTCTTGCTCATTCCCTGACCTATAACAGCATAATTGATAGGGGTTTACACGCACATGCTCACTCATTTTCTCTCACTCCCTCACTCTCTCTACAGACACTAAGAGAGCACCCCCTCGCTGGAACTCCCAGGACCGTTACATAGATATATACCTATAGGAACCATTCCATCAACTGCTCTTGGATTGTCTGTCTCATGCGATACCTTCTCACATGAATCTTGTTTGACCATCCATATCTAATCTAATACACAATACACTCCACCCTCTTTTCTTGCTGCTGTTCTTAGATTTGTCGGTGCAGACAGATCAGTAACATATAAGGAGTCATCAGAAGTGGGTGGGATTGTGGGTGTTGCAAGAAGTCTCTTGATGAAAACATCACTCACACAGCCCGAGTTTGCCTGGTGTGTCATTGCGCATAGACCATGGTTATAAGTATGAGCCGAATCCGCGGCTTCCCATGATAAAGTTTACCCAAGATGGAGTCTACTGGCTCTTTCCCCCTTCCTCTCTCTCTCTCTCCCGGCCAGGCAGATAGGTAATGACTAGCTGCTTGCAGTCTGAATATTGCTTTGGCAAAAGAAACAGAATGAAAGAAATTTGCAATCAGTGCAGTTGGCGAAGAGTATCCATAGGTGAGGTGTTATATAGAATAAAGGGCTGAGCTCGATATGAGGTGTCCCTATCTAATACACTGACTCTGGTATGTATGTAACCCGTTCTATGGCAGACCCAGTCTGTTAGTGGTACCGAGTCGCCTACTAGGAGAGTGTAACAGGTAAGTGCGACTGAACTTTCTGACCTCGATTCAGCTACAGAAGATCATACATTAATATACAGTAAATATAGGTCCCATGAATGACTCTGACAGATTCAAACCTAACACCCCCTTCCAGCCTGCGCCATAACTGAAAAAATAAAACAGAAATAATCCCGTACATTATCATATGCTGGCTTACCTGATACGACGGTATGGGACAATGAAAAGCGTCAAGCAGTAGGGTCAATCTCATCCATGTAAATCCCGCTCCCTTTTAGACTGACGAATGTTGTCTTCGTAGAGTTTGCTTGGATATGTGTTGTTTTTGCCAGTGTAGCACGAGCTGCTAATATGCGCTGTTCGCGAGCCTTCATGTCTGCTTGTCGAACAGCTTCAGCTTGTCCTTGGTACAAAGTCGTGTAGATCTTCTCTGTGCCGCTTATGATCTCCTTCGTCATCAGCTCAATGGCCTTCTCGGTCGCAGTTTCCACTTGGGCAGCGAGATCTGTTTCCTCATCGGCTCGCTGGCGTTTGATAGCCCTGTCGCGTTCCTCTTGTTCCATGCTCACCTTACGTTTTTTGGCTTCAACCACCTTTCGACGCTCTGCCTTGGCAGCCAGATACTTCAGCGAGTGGCCCAATTTTCCCTGAACCGTTGAACCAATGTCCAACGGCAGGCATGAGAAGAAAAGCACATGGCCTTGGTCATCACAGTGGAATTGTTCGCGAATTTCGGCTGGAATGGCGGCATTGGCTGTGTCGCTTAAATGGAAGACTTCCACTGGCCGAGGAGCGTTAGGGTTGTACACACCAGGTGCAGCTTGCACGCGACCACCTTGGTACGCGGTATATTGCGGAGCCTGAGGAACAGTGTATGAATGAGGCGTACCAGCTACTTGATAGGGGACCGGCATAGGGCTCTGCGGCACGAATCCACTAGAGCGCCTCTGTAATGCGGGCTGGTAAGCCTGGGTGGATGGGACCTGAGCTTGATGATAGGGTACGGGAGGAACTGGGACTGGTGAGTGTTGGGCCGGTCCCATGGCCGTAGCTGGTGAGCGTGCGGGGACAGGACTTGCTGCAGCCAGGAGAGCGCTGGCTGAACTGTTCGCAGAGGGCTGCGCGGGTGGCTGGCTCATAGATCCCTGTCGAGGCACCGGCGGTAGACTAGTTTGAGGCAAGCTTGGAGCAGGTGGTGACGGAGTCGGTTCCGGCGGGGGTGATTCCTAAGAAAAAGAGATGGTCCGTCAAAACGAGTCGTATATGCAACACCAGAGGAATCACTTACATTTTCATCTCGAGGCCGACAATGAACTGCGCCTACCACGGGCGGTGCATTTTCCGCTCCCCACGTTGGCTTGGGTAGATCGTCCGTTTCCTTCGCATCGCTCTTAAGCAGGTGCTTAATCGGGCTGGGGATCTTCTTGATCTTGCGCGGAGCATCAAACAAATCCATTTCATAGTCCTTCTCTCGTACCTCATCGGGGAGACAACTGGCCCAGGTTTTAATTTTATTGAGTTTGCCTTTCTCCTCGTTGTACCGAGCTTCGCAAACGTAGACTTCCTTGTCCGGAGGAAAGTCTCTCGGTCGCCCACGGTTGTACCGGGTGAAGAACATCACGAAGCATCGGTCAACGATTTCTTCGACTCGATGATCTCGATATTGACCAGTCTTGACCACCTCATTAGGATAAAAGTGCTTTTCAAAATGATGGACAGTCTGCTCTGGGCGGTAGTACCAGCAAGCATTAATCCACTTCTCGCCCTCGGAATCCTGCCATGTACGGTAGATTTGCGCGACCACTGGCTTGGTTACATCGTTGGGGTTCTGGATATGTACCCAGTCTCCGACCTTCCAAAGCTCACCCTTGTGAAGAATGCCGTCCGGTAGCGGCAGTCGTCCATCCTCCATCAAATACTCGCTGTCTGGCTTCTTCTTCTCGATATCTGCGAGCCTTCTTGCCTCCACTTGAAGGTCAACAGCATCCTTGTAGATCTGACTTTCCGACTGATTGTAAGCCTTGGCGTTGTTGAACATGAGGTCCATATCCTTCATGAAGTGGTCAACAGAATGATACTTCTTCCGCTTCGACTTCCGCTTGATAATATCGATGGCGATAGGGTCTTTGATCTCAATATAGTAGTCGGGATACACATTCTTGTCAGGCAGGCGCTCGAAATGCCGAACTTTGAGTTGATTGCCGGGGCCCTTCAGTTTTCGAATACCCTTCAGAACTGCCTTGATTCTAGCTTCCATCGGAGTGTCGACCCGCGGGGGGCGGCCTCGCTTTTTCCTTTGTTCAGGATCAGCGGACTTGTTTCCATCGTCCTTTGCACCGTCTCGTTTAGATCCTGGACGAGGTCCGCGCTTCTTTCTCCGACGGCCTTCATCATCAGAGTCATCTTCATCCTCGTCATCCTCTTCATCCTCTTCCTCATCTTCTTCCTCCTCTGGAAGAGGATCCGGCTCGGGAATTTCGCCCAGGTCGGGAAGCTCGGCTTCCTCTGCGGTTATGATTCCCTGCTTGACCAATTTTTGAAATTCGTTGATGAAAGCATCCTTCGCAGTACAAGGTCAGCATAGGCAGGATCGCGCGAGAGGCATCGAGCCGCTACGAACCTTGATCACGAGAGAATCTTCGTATGCTTGGGACTTCGGGCGGTTGTAAGTTTGGGCATTATGAGGTATCTGCGGAGTAGACTGTGTCAGAGCGAATGCGACAAACGACTTGAAGTATTCCGAGTCTAAGAATCCACTCCTTACCAGGGCGCAATCCCGTACGAATTCCGTGAACTTCTTGTACTCTCGTTTGTTTATCCTCTGCTTCAAGATACTCAAAGCCATTGGCTCCTTAATGATATCATAATAATCCGGGACATTGCGCTTATTGACGCTGCGGTGGAATAGTCTTGAGGGGTCATGGCCACTGCGATGCGCGAAACGCGGAGGTGAGTATAGGTCCATTTACGACTGGCATGGTATGAAAGACTCGGGTTAGCCGTTAAAAATCGAGATACACTTACTCTTCTTCTCTTACTTCGTAGATCGCCAGGACAACATCCATCATCGACCTCCATTGTTCCTCAGTGACATTGCTTGGGGCGCCATTACCTTTAACGTCTTCCTCGATCGACTGGACGGGCTCCTCAGGAGTTGGTTGCGCTTGCGCCGGGGCCGAGTCCTGATCCATTGTTTTGAACAACCACGAGCACGGAAGCAGCGCTGCTAGTCAGAGCAGAACTGCTGGAGCTGCTGGAGAGGCCGTGTCAATCGATCTCATCCACTGAGAATGATACCGAGCATCCAGAGGCGCGCAAGAGCAACGAGAGAGGTTCGCATCGAGTATGCTGACTAAGCCCCAGTCGGATGTTACAGTAAGTTTGTACTGATACCGTATGAATACAATACCCTTGTTTGATTTCGATTAATAATCTGGTGGTCGCAGTCTACGCAGGTCTGTGAGGCTTGAAAGCCGGAAGAATAAGGAATGCTAAGTTAGGGTTGTGGATGTCGATTCTCCTGCCTTGCTACAAGTGCCGTAGTAGTAGTAGTGGTGGTGGTGGTGGGGAGAGGAGATCCCTGCGTGGATCTATAGCCCTCTCAATAATATCAAAATTGCTAGACGTGTTTGGCCTACGCTGCGTACGTGTACCTTTAGATAGCCGTCACGGTGCACTTGCCTTATAGCCAATGTAGACAGCTGTCAGAGCCCAGTAATAATGATGTAAGATAGTCACGTCAAACATCACTCTTCTCGGGGTGACCATGAACAGAGATCTCGGGCTCAAAAGCTGGTCGAAGGGATGCTGTTCATCTCCGAAACCAGAAAACCGTCCAGGACGTAGATATAAGCGTCTGCTTCACCAAAGAAACAGGCAACTTGAACCGTAGGCCCACGGTTCTACACTCACTGGTCGACGCAGGTGACGGCGGGCATATCTGGGGCTAGGACTACTACTGCGGTCGGGTGTTGTTAGCCCTAACCGAGTGTGAACGTTGCCTGTGCGAGCCATGAACTGCATTCTTAAACAGAAAACGATGGGAATTTCTTTTCGTCCTACAAAGGGGTACTTATCGTGGCCGCATGTAAGGAGCAGTGTAGTACTTAGACGGTGGCCTCATCTGGAGTACCTATAGCTAATCCTAGCAGGTGCGAAGCCAACTTTGACTCTGTTGCAAGCATGAGTGACAAAGGAGTGTGACCAACGCACAGGCGTCGAGTGATGCAATTTGGCGGAAAAGGACTCTTTGAAAAATAATACTCGAGAACTTGGAAGTAATTCGAGTAGCGCAACAGGGATCTGGGCGTTGGCAGCTTTAGTCGCGGTAGAGGAGTTGTATCCAGCTAGGCACCTTCAATGATCATAAAATTATGTGACCATGGGCAGGGATGATGGATCATCTTCAAGGTTACCTGTCAGCTGTTCTGTTAGACTCCCGTCGAGGGTAATCCAGAGGGTCCAGCAATGATCCGACCTCACCCCGCATTTCGGTATCATTTCCAAAGTTGATTGTTCAGAATGTGAAACTCACAACGCCTTTCGATAATCGACCTACATGACCCTGAGGAGGATCCTCCTGGCTAAGGCTTGAACCTCCGAGAAGTCGTCGCCGCGCGACTGCGACTGAACCACGCGAATTGGACCCTCTCTGCTCCACAGTTTGCTCCCGAGTGCCCAAGTACTAGGTAGACTAGGTACGGCACTTCCGAGTCTAGGTCGGTCCGTGTCTGCGTCTCCGGTCTCCGCTCTTTGCTCCCCGCCAGTCAAGCCGTTCTTCATCCCTTTCATCATCATCCTCACTGTCGACCCTCCTTTCTACTGCCGCGCTATCTCAGACGATGAGAATCCGAATACGCGGGCCGTCTGGGCAGTTCACTGTCACTCTTGCTGAAGACGCAAGCGTGGGAGATCTTCGAAACGAGATAGTCGACAAGACGGGGTTGGTTTCGTACGACGTGAAATATGGATATCCCGTGAAACCGCTATCGCTAGATCAGTTCGAAGCAAATCAGAAACTTACAGCGCTTGGCATTCAGTTAAATGGGGAGCAGTTTATAATTACCGCCAGAGAAGGAGGAACGCCAGAATCAGCCACGAAAAACGACGAACCCGCTGCCCAGCTATTGCCTGGGGATCCCCATCTTCCGTTATCGCAGAAACAGAACGAAGATGATCCGCCGGAAATACCCTCCGTGGAGCATGGAGGTACATTCGTTCTGCGGGTAATGCCCGATGACAACTCGTGTTTGTTCCGCGCTGTAAGCACTGCGCTCTTGGGAGGCGAGGACGCGATGACTGAACTTCGATCTATCGTGGCGGAAACAATTCAGAAAAATCCAGATGAGTATCCTGAGGTGGTTCTGGAGCAGAAGCCGGATGACTATTGTCGCTGGATTAAGAATGAGGCTTCATGGGGCGGAGCTATCGAGTTGAACATTCTGAGCAAACAGTTCGACACAGAGATCTGTTCGATTGACGTCCAAACGCTCCGTATAGATCGTTACAACGAGGGTCAAAGCCGGAGGTGCATCCTGGTCTACTCAGGCATTCACTACGACACCATTGCCTTGTCACCTTTCAGTGGCGCTTCCCCAGAATTTGATCTGAAAGTCTTCGATGCCCGTGACCAAGCAGTACTCGATAAATCATTGGCTCTTTGCAGACAGCTGCAACAAAGGCATTATTACACTGATACGGCTGGATTCAGCCTGCGATGCAACACTTGCAGCGCAATAGTTATCGGGCAGAAAGGTGCAACAAAGCATGCAGAAGAGACAGGGCATGCTGATTTTGGCGAAGCTAGTTAAGAGCGTCCATCAGATATGCTCTAGAAATATTTATTACAGCGTATAACATGCATTAGTTATAGGTAAATATATATATATATTTCTTATTTTTTATCCAAGGACAATATGCTTCTTTTACAGCTAGAGTATGAGGACCTGTGAAATCAAAACTGAAAATAATTGCAACAGAGGCTATAAATGGCTGCATTTTTATCTGTCAATGGATGGCTATGCAACAGCTCATGTCTATTATTCAGTCTGGGATTTGATTCTTAGTTAACCTTCAAACATTATGAGCACGAGGCTCATTATGACTTGAGATACTCAAGTCTTCAGAATGCGAGCAAGGATAGATAAAGGCATGGTGATTACAATCAACAAACTCTGACCACGGGCACTAACAGTATGTCACATATATAGACTATTATTTCCTTGATTCATTTCCTTGTATATTAAACCAGACCTTGCTTGACTCGGAAGTGCTGTTATTATTATGCAACATTGCAACATATCCTTGAGTTTACATGGCAATTCTTTTTTTTTCCTCCCTAAAGAAGACACTGCTTCACGGCGCTTTGTCAGAAATAATAATAGTTTATTGCTATCATGAATAATCATGATAATTATTTTTGCCTGGCAGTATCCCTCTCTAATTAGCTAAGTGACTACCTAGGTGCTGTCTGGCTCTCAAGTGCATACTGTTGTTAGATTATTCTCCTGGTTTCAAGCCTGTACTACAGGGTTGGATAAGACTAGAAATTAAACCCTTCAAGAACACCAGAATACCTCCAGAGATGAAATAACTGTTATTAGATACACTGGTGTTATTGTCTGTAGAGATGTCACATTCTAGAGACTTATATTGCCCTGGGCTGGTTGTCTATAGCATAACAACACCTACCTATTTCAAGTGACTCTTACTTTTTTTTTTTTTTTTGCCATTCACAAGTATTAACTAGTCCTGTAGTTATTTCTAATAGAATCTTGTTCTTAATCTATGAATTCTACAGTGTTACAGGAGCATTATATCTCTCACAAATAATAAGACTGGCATATTGAAATATGTATATACATATAGTATTATGCTCTGGCTATGCGCATCTAAGCTTATATTAGATTAGACACAGCAGCAATAGAAAGATTCCATGATATACTTGTCTGGCCATGGTGTACTATATTATTGGGTGACTTTAACCATAATCCTAGTATGACCCATTATACTAACAAAATTACCTACCAGGATTAATGTAGTAACTCCAGTGGTCCATCCCTCCAAGCTGTATAGAACTAAAGTTGACATAGGTATCATAGGTATTATTCTTCTACATTACTTATTGTTACGGATACTTACACCATTTCCACCTCATCCTCATCCTCCTCTTCGTCACCTCCTTTATCTTCTCCATCTTCCCTTCCACTGTCTGCGCTGTCCTCCGGTCCCCCCCATTCAACATCATGGTCAATAGGATTGGTGAAGAATTCATGCTGCAGAGCTTCTTTGGCGCTGAGTCGTTTATACGGATCTAACTCCATCAACCCGGCTAGAAGACGCGTAGCTTGCTTTTCGCTTTCCGTCAATTCTTCCACACAACTAGACCATTTCACTAGCTTCTCCCAGCCATACCCCTTTTCACCGATCGTTGGGATGTTTGTCTCAAAAACCTGTCCATGCATAGCCGCGGCGTTCTTCATGCGCCGAGTGCCGAAGATGCTCGCCATCTCTATCAGTGCGTCGACGTCATCTGCAGAGTTGAAGAATGGAAATCGCCGGCCGAGTAGCGTTAGAAGAATTACACCTGCGGACCACATGTCGATTTTGGTTGTTTGAGATGTGCATTTGAAGAGGACTTCAGGTGCACGGAAGCCACGGGTACCGGCGCGATTGGCCCGCTTTGAAGGTCTTGAGTCGCTCTTCGGATAGCCTATTGAGAGGCCGGATGCGGAACAGTGAGTGTAGTAGTAGCTTTGGGTGTATCGTGTGCGCCGCATGTAGCTTGGGCTTGCACACAGGCAAGTGCCAGTGTATTCAGAGCCCTCGCGCTGCAAGTGGACGGTCAGATCAACGCTAAGAGGATGGGTCTCTACTGGGACATACTTCTGCTAGGCCGAAATCAACCAGCACACCTTCCCGAAGATCTGGATTGTATAAGAAGTTACTGCGCAGACGTCAAAAATTAGTTACCCAGAGACCGTTCGGTGATGGGTGGATAAGAAACCTACGTTGGTTTGATATCTCGATGGATTATATCGTGCTTGTGAACGGAGTGCAGGGCAGTGAAAAGAGATTTGAAATAATGACGCATGTCTGCTACCATGAAGGTTCGATACTGAAGTCGAAAGTCCGTGTGAGGAAAGTAGGGCAATACCGCGACAACCTGGTCTTGGTGCCGGAAAGCAGTGATCAGCGGACAAACAGATCTGCAACCCCGAAGGTCATGTAGCAATTCAAGTTCATTTTGAATTCGAAGCGGGCTGCTTGTGACATATATCTTCTTCAAGGCAACATATCGCGGTTTTTTTGGCCTAACCGGGACCGAACTGCCGTTCTCTCCCTCAACGCGACGTCGTTTGGACGGAGGGTCTGCCCACCCATCACTCTGATTTTTTTGAAACACGTCCCAATCATTTCTATAGTGGTCGTACAATAGATCCTCGGCCTTGTATACGGTAGAAAATGTGCCTAAGAGCCAAACGACTGTAGTTAGTGAACCTTGTCCACGCCGCTCCATTGTGCTTCGAGGGAGTGATGTCCTAGTTATACCTTCACCAATCCTATTCATCAGACGAAAGCGATCTGATATCCCGGGAAAAGTATCTTCGAGCTTTTTCATGTCCTCCTTGACTACCTCGTCGACTTCCTCCTCCTCTAACGGGCCGTCCGCTTCATAATCTTCTGGGAAGGTTTGTTCTAATCGGTGACTATCCTCGATGGCAGTATGAAATTCCCGAGCATATTTAGAAGCCTCTGGGATTAATTGGAGACGTTTTGAGTCCGACATATTTTCGGATGCTGGACGGAGCACAGACATGGCCCTAAAGGGTTGACGGCAGGAGAGTTGGTAGAAGAGTTGCGCGGGATTGGATTTATTCGCGCTCAAACAGGACTTCTCAAGAAGCAAGATAACCTTCAGTTGGGCTGTGTGGGGTTAGCAGTGGTGAAAGGTGGAGGGAAACTAGATAAGTCTCGAGTCGTGTCAGTGAGAATTTGGCTAAGAATCCATGGCAGTGGGTGACGTGAAAGTTGAGCGTCCATCCATAGCCAATTCTATCTTCATAAAATGAGCGGGCCGCGACGGCGGTGCTGGCAAAAGTCTCCAAATACAGTATAGTCTTGTTTGTTTATTTCAATCAATAACGTTGACTTTCTAGGAAGGCGGTAGGCATGCCCATATACAACTTAACACGCTTGAAATAATAAAATAATACGCCCATCCACAGTACGCATCTTAAAATGACGAGAAAATTGCTGATGAACACAATCATCATGAGTAGAGAGCTTGGTGATCTATGATTAATCACATTTAGCCAGCGCCATTACTGGTATTTGACTAAGATACGCAATGTAGAAGTGATAGTATTCTGCCACGCTAATCATGGATGCGCGATATGGTTGCCATGAAAAGGAAGGACTAAAAGGGGAAGATACAAACAAAACCAACGCCGCCCGCCCGCACACCCTTTGATTTTCCAACCTCAACTTGAACCCACGATTTCCTCAGCAAAAGAAAAAGAAAACATACACAACGCCTCACAGAGTCTTCCCACGAGGTGCTTCCTCGCCGTCTCCATTATGGAGGACAGGATTCAGTTTGATATTAACGAGTCTCTCAAGTATTACCTGAGCGACCCGAACTCCGTGCCGACCCCCGAAGCTGACCCCGAATTATTGGATTTCGAATCTGAACCGGAATCGTTAACCAGCACAGTTATTGATAATGTCTTAAATACAATTGTGGATGCTGTGGCTGAGAGCCCTGAGGGGCTGGCAAGAGCATCTTTTTTTGACTCGTTGCAATTTCTTCTAAAGTGCGCCTTCGCCCCTAACCCCGAGCCTTATGTTGGCCCATTTGGTCCCAATTCTGAACTCTTGAACTACTACAGATATTCCTCCTTTATCCCGACAAATTCTCTGAGTAAACTTCTCGATTTGGTCGTATCCGGTTTGTCGGTCGAGGCCGATATTATCCATGGCGATCTCGAATCCGACGAACAAGACAGTATTCAACACCATAAGGAACTCCTAGAAATGTACGGCTTCCTCCTTCAATGGGCCCTCTCTGCCGTCGAATTAAAGGCAGCCGAAAAACCTGCGGAGTCCGCGCCAGCTCGTCGCGGGACAGGAAAATCAGGAAGGTCCCGAGCTACTAAGGAGAGTAACTGGGATGGAACAGCTCAGATCCAAGTGTCAATGGAAACTATGTGCAAGGTCATGAAGCTCAAACTCGGCAAGATTTTCTTGACCACTTCGGACCGCGACACGTTCATCAGCCTTTTCACTCGTTCGGTCTATCTCATTTTGGAGAGCGAGCAGCGAGTGAAGAGCATGACAATCCGGATGCACGCATTCAAAGTTTTGTGCATTGCAGTAAAACATCACGGTCACGGATTTGGTAAGGCCCTGGACAAAAAGGTCAGGAAAGGTAGAGCTAAGATTTTGAAACAGGAGCTCAGACTTCCATCGTGCAAAGTCTGACTTACTTCGAGCATCTGTCGGAGCCCATGGCAGAGTTCCTGCACATTCTTGCAGAACAATACGATTACCCCCAGCTCTCTGACGAGATTCTGAAGTAATTTCTCATTACTCAGTTCTACGGACCCTTTGGGTATCTGCTAACCGTCTTTTAGGGAGCTTGGGAATAAAGAATTCAACTCAAACGATACACGAGGACCAAAATCGGTCTCTGCGTTTATCGTCAAACTTTCAGAACTGGCCCCAAGGCTGATCATTAAGCAAATGACTCTCCTAGCAAAACAGCTCGACAGCGAGGTACTGTACCCTCGTTCTGAGTTTACGGCAATGGACTAATGCGACCTAGTCCTATACTCTTCGGTGCGCTGTGGTGGAAGTGTGCGGAAACCTCATAGCAGACCTCAGCAAGCAGGAGGAACGGACGGACAACTGCAAAACCCAAATCAATGCGTTTTTCGACGTGCTTGAAGAGCGCTTCCTCGATATCAATCCCTATTGTCGGTGTCGAGCTATTCAGGTGTACATGAGGATCTGTGATCTAGAGCAGAAATTTCCGAAACGAAGGCAAGCAGCGGCAGAGTTGGCCGCGAGAAGCCTGGAAGACAAGAGCAGCAACGTGAGGCGAAACGCCATCAAGTTACTTGCGAAGCTGGTGTCGACCCACCCTTTCAGCGTCATGCACGGCGGGCAACTCTCGTTGAAAGAATGGACGGAGCGACTAGAAAATGTCGATGCCGAACTCAATGCCCTGAGGCCTCCTGAGACACCGGGTTTCGATACTGGTGATGTTTCACACGTTGACAGCGAGCTCCTGGACGAAGCGACCCAGTTACCCGAAGATTCGCCGTCCAAAGCGCCGCGCATGACAGAGGAGGAGAAATCAATTGCAATGAAAAAGGCCGCGGAACAAGCTGCTACGTCGGAATTGCTTGCGCGACTTCAGCTGACCAGGAAATATTACAACGAGGCAATCCGCTTCATCGAAGTCCTCCACGAAGCATCCAACATTGTTTCTCAGCTATTATCATCAAGAAATAAAAGCGAGGCTATTGAGGCCATGGACTTCTTCGTCATCCTGGATGCGTACAAAGTCGAGACCGCTCGCAGCGGAATCCGGCGGATGCTCAGGCTCATTTGGACCAAGGGAAACAGCGACGAAGGCAAGGGCGTTCAGACGCACTTGATCGATTGCTATAAAGGGCTCTTCTTCGAGGCGCCGGACTCGTTTACGCCGAACGACGCAGCGAACTATGTTGCTCGAAACATGATAAGTCTCACTTTTGGTGCAACGCCTGCCGAACTTACGTGCCTGGAACAGCTCCTCAGCACCATGGTGAAGGCCGGCCATATATCCGACGCTGTTATTGGCAAACTATGGCAAGTCTATGGCGTGCAGAAGAAGGAAATTTCAAGAACGCAACGTCGGGGTGCCATCATTGTGCTTGGGATGATTGCTCTGGCGGACCCCGAGGTGGTGATTAAAGAAATCGAGGCGATGCTCAGGATCGGTCTCGGGAGCCTCGGAAGGTCCGACCTTATCCTTGCAAAATACACCTGCATTGCACTACGACGAATGGTCCCTGGCCGTCAGGCCAAGTCGAAAGAGTCCAGTATCACCAAACTTGCGAATGACCATCCCGTCCTGATGAAGCTTGCCGCCATGGTGGAAACTGTCTCAGATAGTAAAGAATGGTATGGAGTGGCAGAGCAAGCCATCAGCGCCATTTACGCTTTGTCCAAGCACCCGGATGTTCTCTGCTCCGACATTGTGAAACGAAAAACTAGACCTGTCTTCCAGCCACAGGCCCAACGCGCGCTCTCACGTGAAACTGACAACGATGATGAACAGCGGCCTGGGACAGCTTCCTCCGAGAGATCTGTGTCTGGACAGAAAACTTCTTCAGCTGCACTGTCTCAGCTACTGTTCGTTGTTGGCCATATTGCTATCAAGCAGATTGTCCATCTAGAATTGTGCGAGCTTGACTTTAAGCGGCGCAAGGCGGAGCAGGAAAAGAATAAACCTGCCAATGCTTCTTCTCAGAATAATAACGACGCAGTTGAGAATGACGAGCTGGACCTTATCGGCGGTACAACTGAGGACGATTTCACGGAGGCGATGGCGCATATTCGCGAGCGCGAACTATTATACGGCGAGAATTCACTTTTGTCAAATTTTGGGCCCCTGGTTGCTGAGGTTTGTGCGAATAATAACACGTACTCAGACCGCAACCTTCAGGCAGCAGCAACTATATGCATGGCTAAGCTGATGTGTGTCTCCGCCGAGTACTGTGAGAAACACCTCCCTCTTCTGATTACTATCATGGAACGTTCCGAGGATCCCATTGTACGAAGTAATGCAGTTATTGCTCTTGGTGACATGGCTGTGTGCTTCAATCATCTGATTGACGAGAACACTGATTTCCTCTACCGCCGTCTCAATGACGATGATGCTTCCGTTAAGCGCACTTGTCTCATGACACTCACTTTCCTGATTTTGGCCGGGCAAGTTAAGGTCAAGGGACAACTTGGCGAGATGGCAAAGTGCCTGGAAGATGAGGATAAGAGAATTGCAGATCTAGCCCGCATGTTCTTCACAGAACTGGCAGGCAAGGACAATGCTGTGTACAACCATTTTGTTGACATGTTCAGCCTTCTAAGTGCTGAGCGTAGCCTGGAGGAAGGTGCCCTAAGACGCATTGTCAAGTTCCTGATCGGCTTCATTGAGAAGGTAAGTTCAACATCGGGCCCAAATTGTCCACTCCTTGTCACGATGTCAGGAAATACTCATTTTTCCAAAACAGGAGAAACATGCACGTCAACTGGCAGATAAACTTGCTGCTCGACTACCAAGGTGTGAGACTGAACGGCAATGGAACGACGTGACCTACGCCCTGTCCCTCCTACCTCACAAGAATGAGGACATCGCCAAGACAATTTCCGGAGGGTTCAATAAGGTCGTCACCTCAACCACAGCTTAGGCCTGTTTCTGTTTCTCACTCTACGCAGTTGTATATGATTGTAAATCTTCTTTTCCTCCTCCTCCTCCTCCTCCTCCTCCTCCTCTGTCCGTCTTTTCCTTTCTTTCCCTTTCTTTTCCTCTTTTCCTCTTTTTCCTTTTTTTTTTTTTTTTTTTTTTTTTTTTTTTGGTTTTTTTGGTTTGTTTGGTTGTTTGTTTTGGTCAGGGACCAGGATTTATACCAGGGTGATTTGATGGCGCAGTATGGCGTTTGCAGAATTAGCTTGCAAATGGATATATGGATTGACGAACAGCAATATGATCAATGTTTATTCTTTTCTGCTGGTGCTTTTTGGATCTGTAGATTTAGAAAGTACGGCGACTGACGTGCATCTACTGTTTCTTGTTCTTGCCAAGAGAGCTCTAGATAATAGCGTACATATTTAGACCATTTCCAGAATGAAAGCTACCTAGGATCAACAGGGACATAATTCAACTGTATATGGGATTTGAAAAGGCCCTGCCACTCATGTCAACTAGAGGAAAAAGGGAAAAGAAAAAAAGGAAAAAGGAAAAGCCCAGTAATCAAAATGGTCATAGTCTTAAAGTATGCGCGGATATATGGATCTGCCATGTATTTGCCGTGTAGGGAGTGAAAGAAAAATAGACAATCTGAAAGGATCATGTGAAGACGGACCAAGAAAATGGCCATTGCTAATTATCACATTGTACTTATGATGTGCGCCAAGATCAGGGCCATGTAAAAAGAGAGGATGCTGTATACCTAGATTGATAACCAACACTAGGCTCCCTTGACCTCACTTTCTTTTAACTCGTATTCTCCGTTGCGAATGCCCTCAAGCGCCTTGAGGCCTTCTTCACTCAGGGTTGGTTTGCCCTGAGGGTCAAGGGCTCCTGTGAAGAAACGTGGCCTCCACTCTTCATTGTTGGCTTGTCGTTCAGCAGCCTTCTGCCGTTGTCTCTCTTCTATTTCCTGCTTCAGTTTGGTTGCTTCGGTGTACTTTTTGTTGAGGATCGCATCGGTCACAGAGGACCAGAATTTCCGAGACTCGTTGGAGAGTTGCTTATCCTGGGGTGGCAGCTCCTTCGCAACAGGGAAAAGGGGCGTAATGTCGATCAAGAGTTGTGGCTCAGTTGTGCCAGCCAAAGTGTAGTATAGCTGGCCATGCCATGACCCTGATATTTTCGCAAGGATGTTCCCCTCCGGTACATCCTTGATTCTAGTGACGGTATCATTTTCCGGGTTATATCGGAAGATCACTCCTTCCACTTTATTCTGAGCCCGACTGATCCAACCCTCTTCCATGTATTGCAATATCACTTTAATCCCCGTTTTGGGGCACACAATATAGCATGTATCTGCCACAGAAATGGATAGAGCTCCCCGTAAGAGGCCACCGAGATGAGCAGCAGGGTGTGTGAGCTGATACTCCTCGTCATCCCTTTTGCCTATATTTATGAATATTCCCAGATTATGTTGGCCGGGGCTAACACGGATGCTTGTACCCGTGAATTTTGCACTGAGTTGGTCGAATCCACGAGCTGAGACCCCTTTTTCTGCGCAGTCGATGTAGAAGGCAGACACTGGCGGATGATGGGACGTTTGCTCGGTCAAGAAGCAAACCCTTACCGGTTTACCATTACTGTCCTTCGTGGTCGAAACGCCATTGGCCGAAACCCCGTTAGACGGCAGTGGAAACTCGGGAAGGGTAGAACCGACTACCCAGCTACACTAGAAATTTGATTAACGTCGGTCGGAAGAAGATTGAAATTACCTGCAGCTCATGCTCACCCTAAAAAATTCGCCCAGCGTAGAGTTATAGGGCTTGCATGGCTTGCCTTTGATGTATTTCTAGGCGATAGTCAGCGGCAATCGCTTCGCAAATACGGAGGACAATGATACATACCAAATCCTTTGTAAACCAGAATCTCAACACTTCCAGCATACGCCCCAGTGGCTCGTCAGATGTACCAATGCTATAAATTCGCGAGTCAGAAAACGAGCCTTGATTGATGTTGAAGGCGACGCTGCTGACCTTGCGAAGGTCTCTGGCCTATCCAAGTAATTCCAGTATTCTGGAGAAAGCCAGTCAATGACAAGCCTAGGACATCGCATGCTGGTATGATGGGTAAATGCCCACCTAGGTTGGGTGTTGGTTCCAGAAGCTGTGCAGGCAGCGAGAATCTCACCGAGGCGATATCGCTCACGCCGACGAATCTGATGACTCGGAGAGACACATGATTAGCGCAAAGATGCAGGAGCATGAAGAGCTTCTGTCAAAGCATGCTGTGTAACGTACTTGCGAAGAATGGAGAGAAATGTCTTCACCTTCGAAGATTCATCGGGTGCCTTTTCAGGAACATCAGGTGTTGACGTGGGAGTCATGGTAAGTATAGGTCTTGGAGAAAAATCAGGAGACGGGCAGCCGAAAGAGACAGGCCCTTGTAAGAAACCAGAGAACGAGAAATCGAATTCGATAGGTCTTGCACTTTGGCGTCCAGACGCGAAAGCTATAGATCCAGGCACTGCGATCGAGCAGTGGCGCAACAATGTGTCATCAACGAATAGGTCTGGTAGCGGCCAAAGACAGAATGCTACCCACCGTACCTAGCTCTCAAAATCAATACAGGGGAAAAGGAGAAAAGAGAAAAAGAGAGAGAGTAATGGTCAAATGCTGGAGATCTCTATTGCAACCAAACGAGGCGGTCGGTTGAGAGAGCAGGCGGTGACGTCGTGGGTCGGTCAAGACTCCCAGCTTGACTCCGCAGCGCTACTGATACTGGAGGGGTCGCAGGCACAAGGACACTGATAATAATGTCTTTCAAGAGTTCAGAGAATCGAGGAGGGGGCATCGGCCGTCCGGAAATCAGAGAGGGGAGGGGAGGAGGGTGTGGAAAAGACATCGCTTTGAAACCTCGCAAGGCTATTGATTTATACTACGATCCTCCTAGATCCAAAATTCATGTGAACACTGCAGGCGCTCTCGTCCAATCGGCACATCACGAGGGTCTCCCAGCTCTCTTCCATGGCCAGAAGCAATAATTTGGCTACCATTGATAATGTTCTGAATCCAGTCTCCCTCGTTCCAAGTTCCCTCTGTTCCCGCAAGATCTATACTAGTACGTATCTGCACGTGTAATATATCAACTCTTCTTGGAATTGGGAATAAGATCTTCGATGACCCGCTTGCGCGCCAAAAAGCGTAGCCACGTCCTTATTGCTGGTCCATAATCGTACCTTCTCCCCGCCGCGTAGTCATCATCTGCCTGTTGTGACTGCATTTCCTCTCGAATCGTCCTCCGAAGCTCGATTTGCGCGTTTCTCAGTACCGTACGATGTCGTGCTAATTCGTCCTTCGAACACTGTAGATATTCCTGCTCCGTCACTGCGGACACACTTGCTCGGTCAATGGCTGCCTCGTCCACCCCGTAGGATGGATCAGCGGCCATAAGAGTGTCCTCAGGGAGGGGATCAGTGGCAGGCGCCCCGCCGTCGTTCCGGGCCTGTTCATGGGAAGTCATGGCCTTCTCGATGGCTTTCAGATGTCTTATGTTCAAGGCCAGCTTTTCGGAAAGGTCAGGTAGCGGATCCCGAGTGAGGCTCAGAACGGAGAATTCAATCTGATCTTCTTCGTACTCCTCCATCCTGGCTTGTATGTTTGGTTTCACCAAGTCTAACCAATCACTGTCTGATTTAAATTCCCCTGCGATATAGGTCAGAATAATCTTCGCCTAATCAGTGTATACCACGGACCGAGGGCCTGAGGCTGGCGTTCCAACCCATCGAATTTCCAAACTTTTCCCAGAGCAGGAACAAAGGCAATGAAGTGGAATCCTGCATCAGCTTCGTGGTCGTCACGACCCCGTTTGTTTGACTTATTGCGCCTGGATCCTGCCTCATATTTGAGTTGGAGATCTGAGTTAAGTATATCCATCTTTCTGTATACGATGTGAGATGAAACTGCAGAAGTAGGAAGCTTCTAACAAGTGCTTCTGTAACATACCTTGCAAATGAATTGTGTATCCTTTTGACAAATTCAAAGTTGTTGATGGCATCTCCTCGCAGTGCAGGCGTAAATGGCATAGTGAATTCTTTGAAGCTCTTTAGATTCTCTCCAAGATCCACCTCTTCGATGTTGTTGACGATATTTAACAGAGCAACACTAGCGCAGGCATTACTTGCTGTCTGCAGATGAGGCGCCTAAGTCAGCGGCCGGGCACTATGGCATTTCAACACGGGTTTGCGAACCTGGTTCGCAAACCAAAGCCCTTCAGGGCAGCTCGCTTCTTGTTTATCTGGATCATCCTCTCGCCAACGAAACAGAAATATCAAGCCGTAGACAGGTTTGCTGCGGATCGTCGAGTTAATAAGTGACTATTCTCTTATTCAGACGTCCATACTTTAAGCAAGCCAGCAGTTCATCATCCAATGAGACAACTTCTTGGACCTTAACGCCTGCCACCCCAAATTCACGGAGCATTACATTGAAAAGAGCCTCCAAAAAGTTAATTAACAAGGCAAATAGATGAGTTGACTGCGTTGTTTCGAGGTTGGATAGACCTACGGGTTCAGATTCCAGCTCGCAAAAGCCGTTCCAGGATCCTTTCTCTTCGCCCGAGGTTGAACGGTAAGGGTCGGATGTCTGATCTGTATTCTCTGTTGGGGCGTTCAGCCGTCTAAGTTTCACGCGCCCGCTCATGGTGTGTGCCTTGAAGAGGAGGGAGTAGTGAGGTGCTCAGATGTTGGAATCCAGCTAGACTAGAAACGGTACCGCAGAGGGCAGATCCCCAGTTCCTGATGAATAGGCGGAGAGAATGAATGCAGCTGAGACCTTTTCCGAATGTTCGAATAGAAAGAAAGAGACTACAAATATGAGGGGTGTAAGCTCCCTGAAGTACAGAGTAAGCTTCATCCGAGGCCTTGGATCTTCGGTGGCTGCACTAGTTGATTCTCAAAAATCTCGCGCCGCTAAAGGTACAGCTCATGGGTTTTGCATGTAATTATTCTGCCAAGGGGGCAAAGTAAAGTATGGTATATCATGTCACCGTTCAACACATCGCCGTTTATCAGATTTGGTGGTGAGCTCTCCAAGACTAGTCCCAATTGGGAATGCACGCGTCAACTGGAGCTGGCGCCCGAGCCTGGAGAAAAATATCCACTACCTACTGTCAAAAGAGCTGTGAAGCTTCCATCCGGATTTTCAACTACCAACCCAGCAACACCGAACACGAAAATCACACGCGGAGTTCTTGCGGATTAGTCGTGTCTATAGATTGCTCCAATTTCCTTTCCGATTTACCTAGCTAGATATTGGCAGTTTAGCTCCGTCGGCTGGGAATTTGCAGCACTACATCATTGTCCGTAGGAGCTCCGCAACCACAGCATGCCATGAGCGACACACCCCGCCTTCGCTCCGCGTTCCCTCAAACGCCCCAGAGACCGAGAGACTTCAATCTCAGCCGCTCCCCTTCAAGACCCAAACCGCGAGAAGTTCCATCCTCAGAAGCTCTTTCGAAAGCGCCGTCGACCGTCCAGGATGAAGTCTCGCCGCTCATTCCATCTCGAATACTCGACCCCCCCTCACAGCGACTGTATGTAGCAGCTGTATACGTTGCATTCAATGCGTGGCGGCTCTATGAGTCATGGACGGCCTCCGATGATTTGGATTCGACATGGTTGTTCCTCAAATGGGCCTCCATTGATGGTGTCTTTCTCTTCGGTCTCCAGGCTTTGCGCATACCCTGGCTTGAATGGGCTTTCCCAACAACGCTTGCGCTGTTTCTGCTTCACGTTGCATTTAACATGTTTCTGATGTTTCGCATCCCTGTAAGTGCTATTCTCAATAATTCAACACGGCAACTCTAACTTTGTTTAGGTCCCAATCGGCCTGTGGTTTTCTGGAATGGTGAAATTGGCGTATGACCGCGAACTTTCAATATCAGGAAACAGTATAAAGCCTGGTGACATTATCAACAATGCCTCTCTCATTCTCGGAAAGCAAATTGTCAATATTCTACCTGAGGGGTAAGGTTACATGCCATTACTCCTAGCAGTACCTATGTTTTTTGCTAAATCAGAGGAACAGATCTGCAGTCTTGAACCCTGAGTTGATACCCCTTTGTCTGGACTCTCAGAGAGCCGCCATCGATTTGCCGATTCGGGTCAATCAAACCGACCCTATTTTGATTGAGCTGCTACGTCTCGACTTTGATAATGGTGAAAGTGAGGTAATATCGATCCCTGCCAAACAACTGAAACAGCTGAAGCGGCAGGCGGACAAGAGGCATTCGCAAACAAGCTCTGATCTTCACCGTGATCTCCTTCTTCCGGTTCGTCGAACAGGCATATATCGTCTGCAGCGAGTCGTGGATGAATCAAAGCTTGAAGTTCGCGTGCGATCTTCTGATACGCTTGTCGCCTCCTGTCCCCGCGCACTGCTCAAGAATTCGCACAAGCATAAGTGCCGGGGCGAGCTGTCAGACTTCGTTTTGGCGGTTGAGGGTACCCCACCGCTGAAAATCAAATACAGCAGGCAGGTGAATCATCACGATCGAGGATTCTCATTTCAGAACATTCAGCCCGATCACCTGCGTACCCCACTTCTGGGTCAAAGGTCCTTAGGCAGGCTATTCGATGCGCAAGAGCCCGATGTAGCATGGGCTCAAAGTCAGACGATTGAGATTCCCCTCAACGAATCCCTGAATGTCGGAGGTAACTGGCTTTACATGATTGAGGAGGTACATGACGGCTCCGGCAACATTGCGAACTACTCATTAGTCTTGGAAGAAGCTGATCGACAATCAGCAAGGTCCTTGGCACAGTGGCATCGATTCTCTGTCCATGAGATTCCCAGACTTTCTCTGTCTGGATGCAACGACCAGAATTTTCTTGAGGTAGCGCGTGGCGAAAGCCTCCCTCTTCCCATCAGGTTCCATAATTTTGACCAAGGCTACGAGGGCGACGGGCCTTTCTCGCTTACCTATTCTTTTGGCAGCGAGGGCCAGGAGAATGTGGAGGATTCATCACGCACAGTGCGCCAACTCTCGCTCAAGTCAATCGACCAGAAACCTCTCATCAAGGAGCCTGGATGGTATAGTGTGAAGCACGTTTCTAGCCAGTTCTGCTCGGGAGAGATCTTGGAGCCCTCGTCTTGTTACCTGCGCAATCCGCCAGAACCTGAGGTCTCGCTCCGCTCCGAGAAAATTTACGACAAATGTGCGAACAGTCCCGTTGGGTTGCTTGTTGACCTGGATCTTACGGGCTCGCCGCCATTTAGGCTGCGGTACGCTATTGAGCATTCGAAAGGCGTAGAGACCAAGGTCCAGATTATTGAAGGACTCCGCTCGCAATTGGACTTCACTCCCTTGGAGGCCGGTCACTACCGGTATCGCTTCTTAGACATCTCCGATAGTGTTTACGCGCCCCGAGCTCTTGAAAGCACGGTGCCTGTGCTGGAACAAGACGTCAAACCGCCCGCATCTGCGCACTTCATCGGGACCAAGGCAGTCCGTAAGGCTTGCTTTGGCGAGCCTGTTTCCGTTGACGTTGCTTTCCTTGGTGAGGCTCCTTGGACGTTGCAGTACGAACTTGTGCATAATGGCAAGAAGACACGGCATGTTCTCGAATCCGAGACTGCAAAATCCTCCATTGTAACGGAAAAACTCGTCAGTGGCGGTGAATACAACCTCGTGTTGACGAGTGTGAAGGATCGCTCTAAATGCAAACGGAATCTCAATGAAATCCTCAAAATTGATGCTCGGTCCAAACCACCACACGTTGCCTTCGGTCACATTGAAAAGAGTCGAAAGTACTCGGCGCTGCAAGACTCTAGTGTTGATCTACCGCTTAGACTTAGTGGCGAAAGGCCATGGACTGTACAATACAGGAACCTAGACGCCGGTGATTCGGTAGCTACCAAGACTTTGTGGCAGGAGAATAGTGTCTTGACTGTGAACCAAGAAGGCCGTTACGAGCTCATCGGGGTAACCGATAATTCGTGCCCAGGATCCGCTGACGAAGCGGCAAAAATGTTTGAGATATCTTGGATTCCCCGGCCCAGGATCACCGCTGTGGATGATACCCCTGTAGGGTCTGATGGCCGAGTCGTGAAAGGTGATGTTTGCCAAGGACAGGGAGATAGCGTTGAGCTGCGTCTGATGGGCAATCCTCCCTACACTATTCAATGTGAACAACAGAGGAAAGTCACACGTGGTTCGACTTCGGTCCGAGTGCGAAGCCTCAAAACGGCTCTGCATTCTCTGTCCATGCAAATGGAAACGTCCGAGCCGGGTGATTACACCTATCGGTTCAAGGAAGTCGGCGATAACCTCTACAACAACGACCCAAGGAGCAATCAAGTTGTTATTGCGCAGAGAGTGAACCCGTTGCCCTCCGCAAAGTTCGACTCTCCAGGCCGCATTTATGGCTTTTGCAAGGAGGATGACAGCGGCGAGGAACTAATTCCTCTGACAATGGAGGGATTTCCCCCTTTTTCTCTGGAGATTTCGATCAAACACTATGCGAAGGCAAAGCCTGAAATCGTGACCATTCCGAACATCAAATCAAATCGGCACAGCCTCCCCATCCCGCGGCGCCATCTTGATTTGGGCCAGCATGTTGTCAGCATTCATAAAGTGCGAGATGCGCGGGGATGCGAGAAGACCTACCACACAGACATGTCTTCCGTGAGAGTTGCAGTCTCGGATGTGCCTACGATCATCCCGCTGGAATCCAGGACCGATTACTGTGTGGGAGAGCGTCTCTCGTTCTCGCTCTCGGGGCATTCCCCGTTCGAAATATTCTACACTTTCGACGGTGTTGCCAGAAAAGCGTCGTCGAATTCTAACCATTTCCGCCGCATTGCAGAAAGACCGGGCGTTTTCAGTATCACAGCCGTCAGTGATGGAGCAAGCGGGAGATGCAAAGCCCACAAAGACATCACGAAGACTATCCACCAGATGCCAAGCGTGAGAATCAGCAGTGGACAGATTTCCATCGTGGACATACACGAGGGTGGTGAGGCAGAGCTTGAGTTCACGTTTTGGGGTACACCGCCATTTGAGTTCACGTATGCATCCCTCTGCTATTTAGTCACCCTCTTCCAGTATGCTTGAATATTGGTCTAACTCAAAATTCCAGTTACATTCGAAGCACGAATGCTCGGAAGGGGAAGAAAGCCGAGATACTCGATATCAAACATGACATTTCTTACGAACATCAGAAGACTATCAAGACATCCGACGAGGGTACCTACGAAGTGGTGGCTATCAAGGACAAATACTGTTCATTTTCCGCTCAGCCGTCATTAGAGAGGAACGAGAAGCTACTGACAGGCTCTTAATGTGGGCAGCAGCCCTAATATGGAATATTACGATGATTTATTTCCTTTACCCTTTTGCGTTTTCAATTTCCTCGCGCCCAGTACAGGTTCTTTGGATTCAAGTATATAGCATTGCAACGGCGCTTCTAGGTGGCATTCCACGTGACTATCAATGCACTATTTCAATGTATCTAGAATGATTTTACTTTCTCTGGACTTCTATGTGGCTGATGAAACCTGAGCCCAATCTGGAAATCTCGTTCAGCATGGCCGTGCGGTTGATTGAGACCATCCCAGAGCCACTCGCCTCTTCAGGCAGCGTCGAGTATGCCAAACCCAGCCCCCACTTCCTCGGCTTCAGAGACTGTGGATTCCATAGTCCCGCGATTATATCAGAATGCTCGTTCCCAGAAAAGAAGAGGATTTGAGGGCTGAAGCAGGCCTGCAATTCACAGACGAAGGCGTTGATGATTGCCTTCTTATCAACTCGGGTTGGATCAATCGAGACGCTCAGATTTTTGAATTTCCCTGCCGGTGTTGGACGACCGTGTAGTAGTGCCTTTGGGTTTAAACGGATCGTGAAGTCATATGGTTCTAGCGCGGGCAGGAAGAGCTGAGAGATATCTAGGCCTGGGCCTTCTTCGCGTACCAGTTTCATAACGGCCTTTGCGAGAGTGCAGATCCGAGCTGCGACCACCTTTGGAGGCATCTCATACTGTGTCCAGGTTACACCGTCGGGGTCAACGTCAGAACCGACAAACATCGACACACTGTTCATCGCCGGGTCGATACTTCGCCATGCGGCGAAACGTGTCCGGATTTCTTCTATTGCGTTCTGGTCTAACTCTCCGCCCAAGTCGACGAGCATCGGTTCTTGTTGCCAGTCCCATCGCGAGAGAAAGTGGAATGTCCGCAGAAAACCGGCCATTACACTTGACGGAGTCTCCCACGGGTGCGGCTGAGTAAAAGTCCGTACCACTATCAGCTCAATCAGCTCTTCGTTGATGTGAGCGTCGAAGAGATGACAGCTGAACCAATATTTGGCAAGACGTATCGTTGGGGATAAAACGGGGAAGCGAGTGCATAGGGTCCGTATTGCCTGTGTGAGACGAGGGCAATGGAGAAATTCTCGCTTGTATGCAGCAAGGGCGTGCGCTATCTCTTGCTTCGTTTGCGGGCTCACGCCCTGTTCTTTAACTCGGCGTTCTAGCAGCGTTTGCTCACGATCATGGTGTATTCTCAGGCGGAACAGAACTCCAGATATATAAGTAACATCCAGGAAAGCATTGTTAAGAACCTTGCTTTGCTCGTTTTCCAACCCAACCCGAGCAGAGGAAAATTCACCAGACTCAGTCAAAGCATCTCCTATCTTGACCAGAAAGGCCACCTTCGTCATTTGAATGGCCACAAAATCATCCGGCCATCGCGCAGAGCTCTCGAACTGGAGCACGACATCGACGGGGACAGGGCCATGGCTACGGTCAGCATGGAGCGCCGTATATCGAAGCAAAGGAGAAGCAGGTGCCAGATGCCTAACGGTCAATGGGACCCCTTCCATAGATTGAATCGATTTTTCCAGGGTACTAAAAGCCTCAGTAATCAGCTGAAACGCAGAACTGGAATATGACAGTATGTCATCACCATTTTCCCGAAGCTGGTCATCAAATTCGTCACCGATATAGCATATGTCGTTCTCGGAATACTTGAAGTGCCGGTTCAAGACATGGATAAGGATTTGTTGCACTATCGATGAGGAATCTTCAGACCAAACCAGACTCTCGCGGATGCTGCCATCTTTGAAGCGCCTGAGTTCAGCCTTTTCGCCCCAGAACGACCGGAAATTTGCGGCTGCTTCTTTGTCTTCCGCCGATGGACCATGATCGACCACCCGCGTAGCATTCTCAGAATTCAGCAGTAAACCCACACGTAGGCTGCGGACTTCTTCTTTCCGGTGAGATTTTGTTTCTACCGGCCAGGATGCTGTCAGAACGCTGGAGAAGTATATTAAGTTGACCCTATTCCCTAGTGCCCTCCTAAGCACTTCATAGATTGCATGCTCTTTACGGATTGCAGCAAGAGCATCACCAGCTCCCGCAACTGGAATAGTGACAAGCCGATCAAATCTAAGCAGCGGTTCGTCTATCTTGAAGATGAAAATTCTCTCAAAATTGTCGTCTCGAGACTCGTTCAACATTTTGAGCGTCATGTTCGCTTCGTGACGAAGGAAAGCATAAGACCACGGACTCATCTTGTAGAGGACATTCAAACCCCTCTTCCCATCATAGACGACCGGTGCACCGCTGGGGAAATCAATGTCAGCGGTAGACAACAGTAAAGGCTCCGTCAAATCTTTGCCCGCAAGAAACTGCATTGTTCCTTTAAATAGCTGATAGCTACTGTATGATTTTAGGAGAATGGCCTTCCCACTAGGACCCCCACCTTCGAGTAGAAGGGACATGAGCACCGACCACTCAAAGCCCCCAAAACCACCTCTGTAGAAAGATGACCCGAATCCGCGCTGGGTGAGCCATATCCGACCGAGAAGACATGCATCTTTGAAGGTTTCACAGCTTTGAGCAGTGGAAGACAAAAGCTTGTGATAGAGAGAAACAGTAGCTTCCGAACGAAGACTTGAGTTGTAAAATGAAGTGGATTCTTGACTGGCATTTTCCCCCACCAATTCGTTTCGTATGTTGGCTTTCATTGGGAGCGTGTGTGAGACAGGAAACAGTGTGTTCTCAACGGCTGTAATAATGCGGATCTGGAACTTTGAACAGAAATTTGCAGTACCCTTCGGTTGTAGAATTATGACTGGGCGGAGCCCATCCCCATCCTGAAGTCCAAATTTCACGTCCATGCTCGTGCCTTTCTCGTCCTTAATGCCAGCAGCAATGCAGGCGATATAGTATGCTCGTTTATGAAAATATCGGAAATTTGTGTAGTCTTTTGGCTGGAAGATGGAACTCGGCATTGTCACAGCCATATCGACCACATATGCTTCCGCTGTTTTTGAGCCCGTTCTGAGCGCAAAGCTCCCAACCACGTTGATATTTGTTGGCCGAGCGTACATGACGGAGTATTTGGTGTCCTTCCCTGGACGAGGTTCCGGGTATGGAATAGCAATTCCATGCGATTGACGCAGTTGCTTCTCGGCTTCGAAGGCTGGCTTCGCAGGCCTTTCGGCGAGGCGCTCGATCAGGCCTTTGAGGTCATGAAGGGTGTCTTTGAGCGCCGCGAGCTGTTTCTCGTAGTTTGGTCGTGACCCTGCGATTAATTCGTCCAGTTGCAGCTTAAAGAAGCTAGATTTGTAGAGTCCATTAGCGAGCGCCATTTCCGCAGAGCCGGAATTCCCTGACGGTTTGGCTGACTTCGAGACGCCCATTTTGACTGGCCGAGCGGTGACATTCGAGGCTGGCGCCGCCAAACTTTCGACAAGAGGCAGGGCGTTTGGGGACGGACTCAATTTCCTTCTCTTAATCGCAGGACCAGACATCTTAAGAAGGTAGCGTGTGTTGTGTTTGAAAGTCGGATAGGTGAACCCTGAAGCTCTCGATACTTCTCCACAACAAAAAAGACTTCGAAACTTTTTTCGATATCTCCGTTATCATCACGTGATTATGCTTAATCAGCCAGGTCTACTACCCTGCACAACAATAATTGATGGCAGCCCGGAGTCCAGTAACATGTCCACGGTACAGAACTCTGTTAACTGATATGTCGCTATGCGCGTTGATTTATCTGAGTGAGCAAGTTATGATTGCATCCGCTGAAGGTTGCTCCGCACAGCCTGTACCTAAGGTAGTATCCACGACTCCATCCGGTCTCTGGAACTAAGCTTCATGATAATTGGTCGAACTCGCTCCAGAGCATCGCCGAAATCGCAGATCGCTTTCTCATTTCTTCCCCTCATGAATCTCTATTCTACCCCTTCTTGTTAAGGACTCGCATGCGTAGATTGCTCGTTTCTTTTTCAATTATCTCTACTCTTCGCTCCAACAATGCTTCAGGAAACTGGGGGCTCGGTTCCTCCAAACACTGATCATGTATGTTCGGACCCCAAGGTACCCCACGTATACCTGGTTTACAAGCACTTTTTTTTCTATTCCAGAGATAAGGGCACTAAATCTGATTCCAAGTACAACCGCTTACTATTCACAGGCAGTCAGTGTATCGCTTCCCACGTGGAAAGCGACTGTGGCGTATGAAGAAGGCGAACAGTGGGTTGTAAATAAGATGAAATGCGGCTACCCTCGTTTTTTTATACATCCCATCATTCAAGAGCTCGCGAGAGAAATTCTATCTCGATACGGAAATCCAGAAATTGAAGCTGCGATGCTATTTCCGTCACCAAATACCGCCCGAGTTTGCGAGTCATTCATCTTGTCGAAAGTGTCTACGGAGGAGTCACATAAAATCCGTGTGCTGGACTTTATACTCACTCAACAATTGGAAACACAAATACCCACCATTACTTCGCCTCTGTCATGTGTCATATACCCGAAAGAACATACAAACATCGCGAAGCAAGTTTGGCAGCACTCCGGCGATGGCGTATCGAGTCGACGAGGCGAGTTCTGCCTTGCCGCCTTGAAGGATGGCCTTCTCGTGGAAAGAAAGTCTGCTTTAGCAGATACCACGTCTCAAAGATATTGCAAGGGTCCCAGGAGATATCAGGGTCGAGGCTCAATGAACGGAATAAGTAAAGGCGCATTGCACACCGCAACGGCCTATCAACCTCAAGATGGCCGCGAGTCGGTTCAGTTCATCGAGGAACGTTTTGGCCGCAATTTGAGCAGCTCCCTAGCAAATCAAGCAAAAATTGCTGTGCGCAGACGGATAGCAGGTGTATTGACTGCAGATGTGGAACTCAATGAGGCTTTGGAGAAGACGTCAGAGGAAGGGAGAGTGGCAGGGCTCGCAGAGTCTGACGTTTACTTATTTCCTACCGGTATGAGTTCAATATTCAATTCTCATCGGTTGCTGTTGAAAGCTAGAGGAGCGATGAAGAGCATCTGTTTCGGATTCCCTTACATTGACACCTTAAAGATCCTTGAGAAATGGGGTCCTGGCTGCCTATTCTATGGGAATGGTGCTCCCGAGGATCTGGATGATCTAGAGTTACGATTAAAAAGCGGGGAGAGGTTCCTGGCTCTCTTCACTGAATTTCCGGGAAATCCTCTTCTTAAAGCCCCTGATCTTAAGCGAATACGGTCGTTGGCCGATAAGTTTGGCTTCGCCGTTGTTGTGGATGAGACAGTGGGCAATTTCCTCAATATCAACGTGCTTTCTCATGCAGACATCGTGGTTAGCAGCCTCACGAAGATATTCAGTGGAGATAGCAACGTCATGGGAGGGAGTGCGGTTCTCAACCCGCATGGGCAGTATTACGAAGTACTGAAGGACGCATTCATCCAGAACTACGAAGATAACGTCTGGGCGGAGGATGCAGTCTTTCTCGAGAGGAACAGCCGCGATTTCGTCTCTCGCATTGAGAAGATCAACCGCACAACCGAGGAAATAACAGCAATATTGAAAGAATCCCCTCTCGGTGAGCTTGCATTCCCTGCGATCTCGATATCTGGGTCTAACATCGCCCAGTCAAGAACGTGTATTACCCTAAATACAACCCTTCGCTGCCGTTGTATGAGGCATTCCGCACTCCAAGCGGGGGCTATGGAGGTCTATTCTCGGTCACTTTCCATTCCACAGCAGAGGCAGTTGCGTTTTTTGATAATCTGGAAGTCCTTAAAGGGCCCAGTCTTGGGACCAACTTCACATTGAGGTAAGGGCATGCTCGCGAACAGTTTTCCTAGTGGCCTAATAATAAAGTTCGTCCACTAATTTCGTTAGTTGCCCATACACGCTACTCGCCCATTATGGTGAACTTCAATGGGTACGTATTTTTTTTACCCCTTCTCGGTACCATAACACACTAGACTTTTCCCTAACTCTCATCAGGCAAGTTCGTTTGGCATAGAGTCTGACTTGGTGAGGATCAGCGTTGGCTTGGAGGATGCGCCACTTTTACGCGCTCGAGTGCAACAAGCACTAAGCGCAGTTTGTTCGGTCTAGGAAGGATAGAATACCTACCATATGTGGCGACAGAGAAGTCGCAGTATTGCGACAGTCGTCTTGGGAAGAGACTAAAATTGATTGCGCTCCACCTCACCTTTGATTACCACTGAGCCACATATAAGATCTCAAGTGCACGGCATGCAAATGTCAAAGTGAGATATTAGCCAAGACTACGCATTATATACAGGGAAAGAGAACATGGGCGTTGTGTAACAGAGCCCAGGGAATACTTAGTTACAGTAGTACAATGAACCCACGCAAACAGATATGATGTTCTTTAAAGAGAGGGGAGCAGAAAGGGAAAGTAGAAACAACTGTGGATCAAACGGTTCGGTCATCACTGCTCCCGGTGCTTGAAAACTGATTCCGAGAGGCGCTTAGATCTCCGCTGCCTGTTCGCCTCAAAGCCTGGCTCATTGTTTCTATATTGAGCTCACCACCGAGGCTGGGTGAGCATGGTCTCTGTACGGGGAGGGGACTATCAGCACCATGGGCGCCGCGGTTCGGAGAGGGCTCCAGGCCCTTGAGCGACGCTGATATGCTAGTTGGCGGGGAAGTACCAAACCCATGCGAAGATGCCGGTGAGTACAGCGGTGATGGAGACGTGTTTCGACATACCGTGGTTGGGGGATTGGTTGCGCCCTTCGGAAGGTCATGGCTAGGCGGATGCTCACTTGTTTCGGCATTCTCAGCATTTACGACATCGGCAAATGAGATGAAGCTTAAACGCCGGATGCCGTTTGCATCCGGGCTCTGGCTGGTAGACGGAACATCTTCGGTATCACCAGTGTCCATTGCACCAATTTCAGGGTAAAGTGATTGCGATGATTGCTCGGTAGAAAAAACGCAGCTGGCAGCAGGATGATGCATACTATGTGTGACGATTTCGACCGAATCAGGGTCAAGCCCATTGTCGGCAATCGCTGCAGAGGAAGCTTCCAATACCGGAGGGATATGATTCTCTGTTCGAATATGGGAAGGAATCGCCGGTGATGTCTGAGGTAGGAGAATATCTTCCTGTACATTGCGCTCAAAAATGAATGAGGCAGGCGAGTGCGGTTGCAGCGGAGAACGTTGAGCCGCACATTCCGGCGATGAAGAAGCCCTCCGAGCTAGTCTTCCGGGAGGGGAAGAAAGTGAGCTTCTGTCCGGAGAAAGATTCAATGGCTTTGGGCGAACCACAGTGGACTTCGAAATCCTGGTCATGTCGTTGGCGTAGTCTTGATTCGGCTTATCATCGTTTTCTTTCACACAGTTGCAGGTTCGGGGATTGCGCCATGATATGTGCTGGGCGTTGCTGTCACTATATGTCATGCTACTCTGGCTTCCTTGCATGACTCTGGGCTTGTTTCGGGTCTTTCCTGTAGAGGCACTATTGCTTTCGGTTTCCATTGTCCCCGCTATGCTGGAGTTTTCGAGTCACAGTCGGCCTACCCTGTCCGATAAGATGGATTCCGGTAAAGTCAAACAGCTAACTCATGTGAAACGGAGGATTAATCGGCATTCCAAACCAGCATCCGCTTCGTCTTAAGGCTAATACTGAGCACTGACGTCGAGTCGCTGAACGATCGTTTGGGCTGCTAGGGGGTATTAAGATCGACCTATGATATCAAGTCATGCACCATCCACAGCCTACAACAGCATTTTGTAAATGGCTCGTGAGGAGACGCACAAGGCTCACTTTGAACAGGGTTAATACTGGCGGTATCAGCGGGAAAAGGAGGTATTTGAAGTTAAGATAAGGCTAGTTATGAGACGCAGGCGGTTTAGAATTCGTTCGATGGATTATGTCGAACCCGAGGGAAAAGAAATACCTAGCTATCGCGTATTTTAGAGATAGCAGGAAAATTTTTGGAAGTAGTGTAAACAGTGTTAAGGCTCTAACACTGCCAGAATATATGCTTATAACGGAGAATCATCCTAGCCCAGGCCTGCCATAATAATGATGTGAGCAGAGATGCAATTACTACATTATTATTGCAGCGACGAGGACACATGACAGCCGAAAAGTGCCAAGTCATCGGAATATGAGTATATGCAGTCAGCTGACTAATTATGTACACTAGTGCTTTATCTCGTGATCCCAGTCTGCCGGTCCTTGTCACGGGACGGCAACACCCTGTGGGAAAAAAGTTGACAGGGAAGCCGTCAGCAACGTGCGAATCATGAGCACTAAATGGATTTGAACAACGCGCAAACAACTAGATGATATAAACTGTATGTGACTGGTGTGTTTTTATTTACTTGATTTTATTATGTCATTCAAGGCATTGACTTCCAGGGTCAGGTCAACAACTACTTTGTTCAAACTCCTCGCACTTGTTGCTCCGCCGCCTCATCCTCCCCACACATTTTCTGAAGCATAATATTAAGATGGCGGCTTTTGTTACCGTGCCCAAGAGGCCAATTCTGGGTTTGCCGTTCCTCCTGCCTTCCTGCGAGTCTGTCTCCCTAGAAGTGCGGCGAAGTCAATCATCTTATAGACGCACGAAACAACGACTGCGCGTCAAGCCAGACGCTTCATTTGGCTTGCCCTCGGATAGATTTCAAGATCATATCATTTACAACCCTCCGTCGAGCACCCCCTCTGTGTATCACACACCCTCGAAATTTCTCCCCGCCAACGATGCGCGCAAATCACTGCGCACTCCTTCCGCTGCCAATTCCCAACACGTCGAAGGTCTTCCTACTGTGTTCAAGTCAACCACTGAGAAGAAATATCACTTGACGCCGGCAGACGTGAACGAAATCCGAAAGCTCCGTTTAAGCGACCCAATGACTTGGAGTCGGTGGAAGTTGGCGAAACGCTTCGACTGCTCTCCGTTGTTCATCGCCATGGTATGCGAAGCAAGTCCACAAAAGAAGGAAATACAGAAGCAGGTTCTGGAAGCGGTGCAGTCAAGGTGGGGTGCGAAGCGCAGAATGGCTAGAGAGGATCGCCAGTTACGGAAAGAATCCTGGGGCCGGGACGAATGAATTCAAGTACACGGTTATCTTTTCCATATCAATGCTCTCGTCGTCTCTGCCATTCAGTCGCTTGCCCGGCACTCTTGAGATTTGTATTCTTAATGGCGCACATTGTACAGTAGCCAGGGTGTTTTGCAAGCTATGTATTTTTGATTTACCCATGTGCTCAAATAGAAGTCTTCATCACGCGAAATGATTCGCTGTCTTGGAAGTTTATGATTAGGCGCGATCAATATAGCTAAAAACGTAAAGAAAACCAGTGTCCACGGTCCATCCAAGATTCAGCGCGCTTATCTACGGCGGTTGGCCGCTCCTCGGGGTAAGTTTGCCGTTTAGGTAACCCACCCGCCCAAAGGCACAGTGCATGAATCCAACAGAATGCCCCTCCTTCACCCCCATCGCTTCACATCTTCATTCCTAGCATTCAACTACTCGTCCTCGTCTTCACCACACTTGCTCATCAGGAGTTATCAGATATCGCAGGTCGCAGGCGCTTGCAAAATACGCCAGCTATCGTCGCGCCGTTCACTTTACGGACATATCAGCGACCACAAAATGGCACCCCAATTAGAGCCTTTTTTTAAACAGTACGTGAACCTTGAATAGAACCTCGATCATAATCTAACTTCCGGCACTCGGTTTGCGAAGGGTGGACCACTTGTCTGGCTCGTTCATCGACCGTAAGTCTCCACCACGATGTTTGCCTGTTCCATACATATTGATATGGCCGAAGGCTTGCGTAAGGCCGTCGCGATTCCTTCAATTTCTGCGCAAGATGAGAACAGAAAGGACGTCTTCAAGGTATATAGTACCGCCTTCTTCTCATCAACAAAACCTTGGCTGACGCATGCTTTCTTCCCCCAGATGGCGGAGTTCCTTGCCTCAGAACTCAAAGCCCTCGGCGCCGAAGTACACCAAAGGCCCTTAGGTAAACAGCCCGGAAAGGAGCTTCTGGATCTGCCTCCAGTCGTCCTTGCTCGGTATGGTAACGACAAGAACAAGCGGACTATTTTGGTTTACGGCCATTACGATGTGCAACCTGCTTTGAAGGAAGACGGTTGGGCTACAGAGCCTTTTGAATTGACAATTGACGAACAGGGAAGAATGTTTGGCCGCGGAAGCACTGACGACAAAGGACCGGTTTTGGGCTGGTTGAACGTTCTTGAAGCCCATCAAAAGGCCGGGATTGACCTTCCTGTAAACCTTCTATGCTGTTTCGAAGGTATGGAAGAGTACGGTTCTGAGGGTCTGGAAGAGTTTATCTATTCCGAAAGCAAGGGTTTTTTCAAGGACGCGGATGCCGTATGCATCTCAGACAATTACTGGCTTGGGACAGAGAGACCCTGCCTGACCTATGGACTACGGGGATGCAACTATTACTCTGTCAGCGTTTCCGGCCCCGCTCAAGATCTACACAGCGGGGTCTTCGGTGGTTCTGCTCATGAACCCATGACCGACTTAATTAATGTCCTGTCGAAGCTTGTTGACTCACAGGGCAATATTCTCATCCCTGGAATTATGGATCTTGTCGAGCCTGTCACAGAGGAAGAGAAGTCGCTGTACACCAATATCAGCTACACAATGGAAAACCTTCACGAGTCCCTGGGCAGCAAGACAGGCATCCACCCAACTAAGGAACGAACCCTTATGGCTCGCTGGAGATACCCATCCTTGTCCATTCACGGCATTGAGGGAGCATACTCTGCTCCGGGGGCAAAAACTGTCATTCCGGCAAAGGTTATTGGCAAGTTCTCTATTCGGACTGTTCCCAACATGGAGAGCGCAGATGTCAACAAACTCGTGTTCGATTATATTAAGGCGGAGTTTGCCAAGCTAAATAGCAAGAACGCATTAGATGTTTGGCTTCAACATGATGGGAAGTGGTGGGTGGCCAGTCCCAAGCACTGGAACTTTGCAGCTGCAAGCAAAGCTGTGAACCAGGTCTTCGGAGTGGAGCCAGATATGACCCGCGAAGGGGGCAGGTATGTCTCAATGATTTTAGTGCTTTTCCCTAGTGTGAAGTTGCTAATACCACTCCAGTATCCCGATTACCCTGACATTCGAAGAGGCAACCGGTAAGAATGTCTTGCTTCTGCCGATGGGAAGCTCAACCGATGCCGCGCACTCGATAAACGAGAAACTCGACAAAAGGAACTATGTTGAGGGAACTAAATTGCTAGGCGCCTATCTACATTATGTTGCCGAAGAACCTACGGCCTAGATAGCTCCCCCACCAACCAAAAGAATGTGATAGGTAGGACTTTGGCCAAGCCCAGAGGAGTTGCCTTTACTGCTATTACGCATTCTGTAACTACCCGGCTTGAATCGCGAGCGTAGCGAGCGTAGTTGGTAGACTTATAAGATATAAGCAGAACTTTAACCGTTAAGGTACTACTAGTAACTTGATTTGTTCTTGAGTCCCTTTAACCCTTTATAAGATAGACCCTTGAGGTCATGGAAACTTTAGCAGCCACTGAAGCAGGTGCTCAAGCAGGTACCTTTTTTAAAAGGCTCTACGGAGGTGTGCACCAAAAGTTTTGGCGCGTGTCTATTACTTATCACGTGACCTCCGTCCAATAGGGTGACACGCTCATGAGCACCCTGGCCTGTTATTGGTGTATGTTCACGTGACCATGTCCCACATAGCGCCAAAACTTTTGGTGCACACCTCCGTAATCTCTATAGAATTTGAAGTTCAGCTGCTCCTGTCACCTATGGCAGTTGGGCATAATGCATAAAAGAATCAAAAAAACTGGCCACTGCAGCTGCCAAACTTTAATAGAAGATCACAGCCTCAATAAGTACCGGTACTTATCACCTACTTAATTAAGTGCCTGCATGATATAAGCGCCCATCTCATAAAAGGGCCTCTCAGGAAATAGACCAATAACTACTAGTACTTAAGTAGTACTACTTAGTAAGTATTAGAGTGCCTACATAGTAAGGTACCTACACTTACCCGTGGACATGCCTAGTACCTAGGTACTGCGTACGGAGTACCTAATACCTTAGTCTACCTTAGGTATCCCACTGTTAGAGCCTGATGACTCAACTGTCCCGGGCGAATCAGGACCGGAACAAGTCGAATTTCAACATAACGGGACTGGCTCATTTCTCACGTGGTATGGCGCCGCAAGGCGACGCGCCCAACGCGACGGGTTTATTGGAGGTTCAAAGACGGAGACAAAGGACGCGATCAGGCATCATCATCGTGATACTTGATATCTCTCAAAGATCCTCCTACGATATCAGTAATACGTGACTGTCGAGAAAAGGACTTGCTCCTAATCCTTTAACTCTGCGCCCTCACCGTAATAGTATGAACGCATCTTACTTTGTCCCCGATATCGATTCTATCTGTTCATCATGTCAAACCGAAAACGGTCACAGGACTCTCTAGACCTCACCGACTCAGATAGTGAGAGTGACAGAGCTGACAACTCTTCTTTGTCTGTTAACTCGGTGCGTACTTCTTTTGTGCTACAGCTAGAGAGCTAACGTGTGAAAGAGAAAACGTCCACGCGTCTCCAATTCTTCGTATTCCGAATATATTGACGAGGCCAGTGACGACCAAGAGGAACGAGCGCATAGATCACTCAGCACCGCTCTTAACCAGGATGAAGAAGAGCTGGAATTGCTCGCGACGCAAATAATCCAGGAGAAATACTCGTTTGCTAGTGATGAGCCTAACGTGCCTTCAGAACATGGGATCCTCGAGCGAGTTGAATGCTACAACTTCATGTGCCATGATCACTTCCAAGTTGAGCTCGGTCCTCTGATCAATTTCATTGTGGGGAAAAATGGTAGCGGCAAGAGTGCAGTTCTCACGGCCATAACTCTCTGTTTGGGCGGCAAGGCATCGGCTACCAATCGGGGTCAGAGTCTCAAGAGTTTCATCAAGGAGGGCAAAGAGTAAGTAGCCCAGTTCGCTCCAAAAGTCTTTATTCTGACTTTCCCAGGAACGCCACTATTGTTGTCCGAATCAAGAACCAAGGCGACGGTGCTTACTTGCCCGATGACTACGGGAAGTCGATCATTGTGGAGCGGCATTTCTCTAAAAGTGGCGCCAGCAGCTTCAAACTTAAGGCGGAGAATGGGCGTATTGTCTCTTCTAAAAGGGGTGAACTCGATGCCATTATTGACCATTTCACATTGCAATTTGAGAATCCCATGAATGTTTTATCGCAGGACATGGCGCGCCAGTTTCTTAGCTCCTCCAGTCCCGCTGAGAAGTACAAACTCTTTGTGAAAGGCGTCCAGCTGGAACAACTCGACCAGGATTATCGACTGATAGAAGAGTCTGCCGACCAAATTGAGGAAAAGCTACGAAGCAAAGAACAGGACATTACGATATTGAGGAGCCGCCGAGATGCGGCTCGCAAGAAGCTGGAGATATCGGATCAGCAAGAGTCCCTGAGAAACCGAATCCGAAGCCTTCGAAATCAGATGGCGTGGGCCCAGGTGGAAGAACAAGAGAGGGTAAGAAAACCCGTATGACAGTGCTCTTCTGGGCTTGACGCTGATTATTGCAGATCAGGGAGTCTCTACTGGCCGAGCTTTCAGGAATGGATAAGAAGATAGCGGAGGCTGAGGTCGAGCTCGAAAGATACGACGCAGCGATTCGCGAAGCTGATGCCGAAAATGAGATAGCAGCCGACTATTTAAGAGAGGCATCAGCCAAGGTCTGTAATGCTCAAAGTGAGAAAGAAGATGTCAACGCCAATTTAGGTGAGAAGATGAGTGATCGACATGATCTCCAGGTACAGTCAATCTTCCTCCATGATTCGCGGCCTTCCCTGACCCTTAGGACCAGGCTGAACAACGCCGAATAAGAGAGCATCTAAAATCGGCAGAAGAGAGTGCTAGAGAGATCCAGTACAAAATAGAGCAAGAGACACAACGTCTAGCCGACCTGCACGGTGGCGGGTACTCTCGAAAGCAGGAGGAACTCGAACGAGCGAGACAGGATGCAATGGAAGCTAGTAGACGAAGTGATGAACATCTGAAGGGTGTGGACCGTATAAACGAAGACATGAACACTGCCGAGAGGAAAGAAAGGGCAGCGGCAGCACCTGTCGCGCAAGCCAGGCGTGACGTTGAGGAAGCTGAATCCGTACTGCGAAATCTCAGCAGAGACGGCGAGAGCAGAAGCTCAGGATACCCTGACAAGATGCCCGCCCTTATCAAAGCAATCCAGCAAGAACAAGGTTTCACCGAGAGGCCTGTTGGTCCCATTGGCAACTTCGTGACTTTGCTCAAACCAGAATGGTCGTCTGTTTTGGAGAGCTCCTTTGGGGCAACGTTAAACAGTTTTATCGTCACCTCGAAGAAGGATCAAGCTATTCTCTCCAGAATCATGCAACGTGTCAACTGGTCAGTCCTGGTCTGATTGTCTCAGACGTGGTTTCACTTCTTACTGCTAACAATACCCTAAGTTCGGTTCCAATCTTCATCGGCAGCGATGGCCGTATAGACACATCGCAGCACGAACCAAATTCTCGATTCGATACCGTACTACGGGTTCTCCAGGTAAGAGGCCACATTCCGAAAGGTGCGCACAGCTGACACCCAATAACCCAGATCGACGACGACCTAGTACGTCGGCAGTTGGTCATCAACCACGGGATAGAGCAGAATCTTCTTATCGAGAACCTGGAAGAGGCTTCTTCAGTGCTATTCGATGGTGAAAGACCGAGGAACGTCAAACGCTGCTATTGTATCAATCAGGCAGACAGACGCCGAGGTATCCATCTGTCTTACAGTCGCGCTGGCGAGCCAAGCCAAGCACCTGTTTCAGTCTATAATGGTAATCCACGCATGAAATCCGATCGTGATTCTCAAATTAGGTGAGATATAGTTTTTCCGCCTGCTGCTGGAGCTTGCTTCTCTGATCTGTTCTTTTTGTAGAGTGCAACGCGATGCAGTTTCTAGCCTGAGGCGAGAGTTATACAGTCGAGAGGAGGCACTGCGCTCAGCTCAGTCTCATCTGACGCGCTGCAAGCAGGCCCGCGAGAGGTATGAGCGAACGAAGGTCGAGCTTCGTGTCGAGAGCCAAAGGAAAGAAGACCGAGTTGAAGAGCTCGAAGAAGCGCTTCAGAAAGAAAGCGGGGAAGACGGCAATCTCGAGGTCCTTCAAGCATCTCTTCGCGATATCGAAGAAGAGAAGCACACCCATGAAGGCTCACTCAAAGATAGCATTGACGCCATGAAAGACATGATGCAATCCTTGAAAGAAATCCGGCAGGAGCTTGCGGTCAAAGACGTTAAAATATCTCAGCTCAAAGAGGAGCTAAGAGTCGCTGAGAGTGAGCAGCATATGATTGCTGACAAGAGGCGGAAGATCATCAGTCAGAAGAACACCACAGTCAAACTCATAGACGACATCAAGCGAAACAGAGAGCGCGTCATGCAGAAAAAAGATGAAGCTGTCGCGCGGGTGCTTGATTACTGCGAAAAAGCCAGCTTGGTTTCGCAGCGCGTTAAGATCGACCAAGGTGAAACGGCCGCCAGCTTAGACAAGAAACTTGACAGACTTCACAAGGATATCCAGCAATATAACCAAGAGTACGTCTGAGCATTAATGTTCTTTAGCCAGCAGCCCACTAATGAACATGTAGGCTCGGAGCCACCCGCGAAGAAATTGCTACAGAAGCAGAGAAAACGAACAAGGACTACCAGCAGGCTTTGAAGCAAGTAACGGAGTTTCGAGTGCTTCTTCAGGTACCTGCACATACCCTCTCTGCGGCCCTAGTTGTCGTTGTTAACAGACGGGATGCACAGGTTTTTAAGGATACTATCAAGCACCGGAAGGACCGCTGGCTGGTTTTCAGATCACATATTTCTTCTCGCGCCAAAGCACAATTTACTTACCTCCTAAGTGAGAGAAGCTTTCGCGGGCGACTTCTAGCGGACCACGAGAACAAGCTTCTAGATCTGCAAGTATGTTGATTCAATCAGTACTCGCCACCAGAACTCGAGCTAATCTTGAAGGTTGAACCCGACATAACCAAGGATAGCAGCGAAGGACGTGGCGCAAAAACATTGTCTGGCGGGGAGAAATCCTTCTCGCAAGTTTGCCTTCTGTTGGCGCTCTGGGAAGCCATGGGTTCGCCGATCCGTTGTCTTGATGAATTGTAAGTGTTGCCCTCCTGGAAATTAAATACATCCAACCGCTAATGTCCATCAACAGTGATGTATACATGGACCACATTAATAGGAAGATGGCGATTGATATGCTCGTAAGTCATCTTATCTGTTATGACCGAACTTGATTGCTAACTAACCCTATAGATGCATGCCGCCAGGCGGTCGGTCGGTCGACAATTTATACTGATCACGCCGGGTTCAAGGGCTGAGATTGCTCTCGCACCAGACGTTAAGGTGAAGGAGTAAGCGCTCCCATAAGCGCCGCGTTTTGAATCCTGGATGCAACTAACCATTTCCTAGGTTAGCAGAACCAGAACGGGGCCAGGCAAGGCTGTCGTTTCGGTCATAGTAGCTTTTCCTGCGGTTATTTCTCACCCTTTGTCCTAGTCCCCCTGGGCCATTCCACTTTTTCGTGTTTGTAACATCTACAGGGCAGAGGCATGACCCTCTGTCCATTCGTCGGAAACTACGTGATGATGCAGCAATGCCGATGAGTAACTATAGTTGTACCTTAACTTCTGTTTATGAAGAAATTTAGATTGGCCACGGTGGCCATTTTAGCATACTTATTTTACATAGGCCTGTAAGGAACCTCAACTGAGACATCAGTGTAGGCCGATATCTAGCGTGTTGTGGGGAACAAGCTTCCAAGTTGCATTCACCGCACTGCAGTGGTGCCTGTCCACTCGCCAAGGAGATCCGCATAAGAATTCACCTCCCACCAAGTTTTACCGCCTACCGAGACTACCTACTACTGCTCACCTTCAACCTTCATCACCTACTTCTACTCTCACACTTCAACTTGACGTCCTTCTCGCAACCTCTAGACATTTCTGAGTATCCGAAAGCACGCACGCTTAGCCGAAACCTTTCAATCATCAACTAGCGCACCACACACTGTCTTCCGAGTTTAGGCGGACACCTTACACCCTTCTGCTACTTCTTCGCCAACTACTCGTTTTCTTCAGTTGAGGGCTTCCAAGCACTTTACAACATTTGTACGGCCCATACATCTACACAGAACCGTATCCAGACAGACACCGAAACCCTGCCTCAAATACTGCAACTCGCACTCCGTAACTCACAATGTCCGACTCCCTCGCGACGCAGTTGAATAATACAAGCTTGGGGTATGGGAATCATTGTGCATTATGAGGGTCTTGGCTTTGCTAAAGTCGTATACTCACTTAGGGATGCGAACTCAGATCAAAAATGGAAGGATCAGCTAAAACTTCCGGCAAAGGATGCCAGACCGCAAACAGAGGTTCGTCTCGTTCGAAGCCGATGAACTTCTTTCACTTATTCTGACACTGTTTAGGATGTGACCGCTACCAAGGGCCTAGAATTTGAAGACTTTTACATCAAACGTGAACTGATGATGGGCATTTTCGAGGCCGGATTCGAAAAGCCTTCGCCCATTCAGGAGGAAACGATTCCAGTAGCGCTTACCGGAAGGGATATTTTGGCAAGGGCGAAGAATGGCACGGGGAAAACGGCAGCTTTTGTTATACCTACACTCGAACGCATCAATCCCAAGAGCACGAAAACACAGGCGCTTATCCTTGTCCCAACCCGAGAACTCGCACTTCAAACATCCCACGTCTGCAAAACCCTTGGGAAACACCTTGGGATCAATGTCATGGTGACAACTGGAGGTACCGGCTTAATGGATGACATTATCAGATTGAACGATGCTGTTCACATTCTTGTGGGAACTCCGGGACGAGTCCTGGACCTCGCAAGTAAGGGCGTTGCGGACTTGTCTGAATGCCCTACCTTCGTCATGGACGAGGCGGACAAACTATTATCTCCCGAATTCACCCCTGTCATAGAGCAGCTCCTTTCGTTCCATCCTAAAGATCGGCAGGTTATGCTTTTCAGTGCTACTTTCCCGATGATTGTCAAGTCTTTCAAGGTGGGTGGGGGACATATGATGACTATCCAATGCCCAGGCGTCCACTAACGTCAATATAGGATAAACATATGCGCAACCCGTATGAGATCAACCTCATGGACGAGCTCACTCTCCGCGGAATTACTCAGTACTATGCCTTCGTTGAGGAGAAACAGAAGGTTCACTGTCTCAATACGCTGTTCTCCAAACTTCAGATTAACCAGTCAATCATCTTCTGCAACTCGACCAATCGAGTCGAGCTTTTGGCGAAGAAGATTACAGAACTGGGTTATTCATGCTTCTACTCTCACGCGCGGATGCTCCAACAGCATCGAAACCGCGTTTTCCACGATTTCCGAAATGGTGTCTGTCGCAACCTGGTATGCTCAGACCTGTTGACTCGAGGTATCGACATCCAAGCAGTCAATGTTGTTATAAACTTTGACTTCCCTAAAAACGCCGAAACCTACCTTCACCGCATTGGCCGGTCTGGTCGTTTCGGACATCTGGGTCTTGCAATTAACCTCATCAACTGGGATGATCGCTTCAACCTATATAAAATTGAACAGGAATTAGGAACAGAGATACAACCAATTCCGCAGAACATTGACAAGAAGCTCTACGTATACGAGTCCCCAGACACCATTCCGCGGCCGATCTCGAACCCCCCTCCGCAGAACCAAGCACCCACCACAACATGCAACGCGAACGCAAGTGATCGGCGTCATAGCCAGCACCCCAATAGCGGACAGTACACTTCCGGCAGGGGGAGAGGTTCGTACCGTGGGTCGCGCGGACAGGGTCAACGCCGCAACATCCAGAACGACGGGGCTAGATTCAACACTCAAGGCTATCCTGGAAAAGCACAAACTACGACCCAAATATCTTAATATAGAAATGCCTGATACCAAGCGCCTATTGGGCATTGTTCGTTGCAACCCTCGCAACTGCTCTTGTCTGTCATGAAAATCCTAGGCTTCGTCAAGCTTGTCCACTTTTTAAGCTCTTTCCACTCTGCGGCATCGATTATACTCTGGCTCCAGTTGCCTGTCTTACCTCGTCTCAACTCCCGCATGGCACCATTCGAATTGCCCCATTTTTCCTGGGGTCTGTTGATACCTACTCATTCTGCCTCGTCCCTTCTATGCCCACATCACTTCCCGCAAACAGTTCTGGTTGGACCACGCGGCATGTTACGGTACCTCAAGCAGCTGCGCTTGTTCTTTGTGCTTTCTCAACTGTAAATACATTGCGTTCTCGGCGTTCATCCCGGAGTTTCCCTGAGCATAGTTCGGAGTCCTCGGTTCTGTATTTTGGTGAGACGCTGATTGTTCGGGGCGGCTGTTACTATTGAATGGTCACTTTTACTGGCTCACGATGAACGATTTCTACGCGTTTTCACTGTCAGATCTTGGCACATACACGCGGGAATTTCGAATATGGTTTGCTATTTTTACTCGGCACCGCCCTCGACTGTACACATTACGAAGGCGTTTTGCGTTTGGCGCAACTATCTCGAGGACCCATTCCGTCTTCCTTCTTTTTTCGTTGCCTGTATTCTTTACATTTTCTCTTGCAGCTTTTCTGTTTTCAATCATCGTTCGGTTTCGACCCTCAAACACAAGTTGGGCGTCGGGGTTTGACAGAAGTCATTGTGGACTTCCACGTTCACATTTGCTTTTGGACTGAGACCATCAGTATGTGGCCGTTTCTTGATGCACACTTGTCAACGCAAATTCTCTACACCCTACGCCCAGATCAACCAACGACGAGAAATCGGCTGCGGTACAGTGGTTGTCATTGAAGCCCAAACAGAGCAAAATGAAGACAGCAGTCATACCCTCTGCGCTAAGTCTCTTCATTGAGCTGGAGGATGGAGCAGGGATTAGAAGAAAGAAAAAAGAAAGAAAAAAAAAAAAAAAAAAAGAAGAAGGGAAAAGAAAAAAAGAAGAAAAGAGAAAAAATAAATGGAGGAATCTAGATGCTATCAGCCGTTACTATTCAATGACTTAGCCTCTAGCAAATGCCAATTATTTCCTCCATAACCCCATGATGCCAGAGTACAGTACCTACAACTGACCTAGTAGTCTACCTAATCTTAAGATCCCCGGCCATAGCGCAAATGTGCCTCAAATTGGGGTGCGATATCGGCCTATCAGATTCGGGCAAAGCAAGCCCTCCGCAGGGCCGCAACCACCAGAGTATCCTCCCAGCTTGAATTTCTGATCCTACCAATTCCCCTTTTGGCATCGCCCTCACGATGGCTGTTGTAGCCACAGATCAGAGTCGCAAGGTTTGTCGGCTCCAAATTTCACCAATACTTTGCTGACGACTATTAATTGCTTGTCAGCCCAGCAGTTTAAGGTCCATTATTGCTGGATCTACTGCCGGTGCAATTGAGATTGGTACCTTCGAACTCTCATGACACATCAACATCGGTGCGCTAACGATGTGTAGCAATTACATACCCAGCTGAATGTATTCTCCGAACTTACTATTTCTTTTCCTTATGGCCCTGGACTAAGTTGGTTTTAGTTGCAAAGACTCGATCGCAACTCAATCGCAGGTTACCGGATGCGAAAAAGCTCCCATGGCCGCCTTTTGGAAGCCAATGGTATGCCGGCTGTACGACCTTGATCGTAGGAAACTCTCTGAAAGCTGGGATTCGTGAGTAATACTCCAGGTTTGCTCAACTGCGTTGTACTGACATGTGGTTCGATCAGGATTTGTCGCCTTCGACACCTATAAGTCACTTCTCCAGGATGAGAACGGAAAGATATCTGGACCTGGTACTGTGATAGCTGGCTTCGGTGCAGGGTTCACAGAATCATTGCTAGCAGTTACCCCTTTTGAAAGCATCAAGACTCAATTGTTTGTCATATCCGCTCGGTCAATTCCGACTGCTCTCGTCACCGCTGCCAATTGATCGAAGGCTAATGTCTTTTCTCTTTTTTTTCCCTCGAATCCTCGTAGGATCGACGACCGCAAGTCTGCGAATCCACGTATGCGCGGGTTCATCCACGGCAGTGGAGTGATATTCCGAGAACGAGGCATCCGTGGCTTTTTCCAGGGATTCGTCCCGACTACGGCAAGGCAAGCCGCGAACTCGGCCACCCGGTTTTCGAGTTACACGATGTTAAAGCAGATGGCGGAGGGTTATGTTGCGCCCGGTGAGAAGTTAGGCACAGCGAGCACATTTGCCCTGGGAGGGATAGCCGGCCTAATCACCGTGTATGCTACCAGTAATTCTCCGCTGCGTTGAAGACCGTGCTAATGGAGGTCCATATAGATACGTTACCCAGCCTCTCGACACAGTCAAGACCAGGTTCGACTTGACATCTACAGCATACATTGGCCAGCTGCTGACCACTCATCAGGATGCAATCTCTCGAGGCAGGCCGCAATTATAAAAATAGCTTTGTATGCGCGGCCCGAATCTTCAGGGATGAAGGTATATTCACGTTTTGGTCCGGAGCCGTTCCAAGACTGGCAAGGTTGATCATGAGCGGTGGGATAGTGTTCACGATGTTCGTTCAACTCAATATTCTGCACTAATGCGTTCTGACTAAACTTCGTCGGCAGGTACGAGAAATCTATGGATATCCTTGATTCACTAGACCCAGAGAGAAAATATATTTGATGGCACCAAATGAAAAGCAAAGTTTTGGGGTGGAAGATCGCAGCTACTGGCAGTTTTTTCTATACCTGCCGGCGTGCTAGCTATTGGCATAATGCCACACGGACATGCTACACAGAGGAAGGAAAGAACCAGACTATCATAGAGATCTAATGTGCAGTTCCAAGGCCTTTGCTATATACTTTTCTCTGGTTCACCAGCAGTTAAAGCCAGTATTTCATGGTCGGTAAGCCATGATCGCACGCTTTCCATTATGAGCTCCAAGCTCTGGCCACCTTCCAGGACATCATTCAAGTTGTGAACCGTGAGCCCACTTCGGTGATCCGTGCAGCGGCTCTGGCCATAATTATAGGTCCGGACTTTATCGCCTCGACCCATCCGTGCAACACCACCCATCGCTCCTCGTCGTAATTCGATCAATTCCTGCTCCCGCGCTTCTTGCCGAGCTTCCGCCAACTTCGCCCGCAAGATCTGCCATGCCTTCTTGCGGTTTGCGTGCTGGGACCGCGAATCCTGCATCGAAACCACGGTGTTGGTTGGTATATGGGTTAGACGAATAGCCGATTCAGTCTTATTAACATGCTGACCGCCAGCGCCACTGGCGCGCATCTTCTCGGTACGGACTTCCTGGGGATCGATATAGTAGTCACTGGTAGGGTCGTCGAAATTAAGTGCGCTGTCTGCGCCGGAGCCTGTGTCCGGGAAGCTAGGGAGGACCATTACGCTAACAGCACTGGTATGCGTGCGTCCCTTTGATTCTGTAGCGGGGACTCTCTGGACTCGGTGTACTCCAGACTCGGTTCTCAGGAGATCATACGCCCCTTCCGCTTCAATTTCTAATACGGCCTCGCTCAAGCGGTCATCCGCGCCATCCCCAAGCTCTCTCTTTATAACCGAAGACCGCAATCCCCGATTGGCACAGAATGTAATGTACATCTTCAGTAGCTCGAAAGCAAAGAGTCCAGCTTCGTCTCCCCCTGCGCCTGGTCGTATCTCGAGCAAACATGGAAGATCTGCAAAGGGATGGCGAGGAATAAGGCTGCGCTTTAGATTGTCGGATACCGTCATCAAGGAGGCTTGGGTACTCTCCAACTCTTCAACAGCGAGGGTCGTTAGTTCCGCTTCGGCCTCGGGATCCTCTAGCAACGACTTAAGCTCTGATATAGACTATGGCATAATCAGTCAAACATGCCAGCCGGCTGAGATAGTGCGAACACCAGACCTTAATCGCATTTTTCCAATCCTCCAACGCTTTTACTACAGGGCTTAATTCTCCAGCCCGCTTGGCCGCCTTTGGGTCAAACGATGTTGCAAGCCGATCTGAGAGTGTAGCATGCTCGGCCGCGAGGGAGCGCGCACGCTCCAGCAACGCAGGTGAGAGGTCACTCTCTAACAATTCAAAAATCTTATCAGCCTCGCCCAAAGCGGTAGTACATCAATATCTTCGGCAAATAATTGAGCCCATACCCGTCTGTAGACCTCTCCGTTGGTAGAACCGTGGGTTTCGTGCAATTCGAGTCGACCGCGCGAGACACCGAGAACATATCCACATCATAGACAGCATAATTCGTATGGAAGAGAAGAAAGACAAGTCTTCCAACACGAGAAGGTGCCTTAATCCGGACCTTCAATGAGGGCTTCGGATCCTCCGAGCGCGATGTACATCACGTGTGGTAATTTACAGGGCGTAACAACCGGTAAAGGCCAGACTGGAACTTTCAGTCGGATTCCAAAGTATAGATAGAAGCCAGTTGCCGGTCTCAGTCTGGAACTTTGCTTCTGGCTACTGTTATTCCGACCATGTAACTTGTTCTTTGGCCTTCGCGAGAGTTAGAAAGTGGTTACCAACCCAAATATCCTTGTTATACTTCGTACCGTCCCTATCGTCCAGCAATATATTGGCCGTCCAGGTATTGCATGCGATTCGACTTCTTCTAGATCCGTCCCGCCCTCAGCTTGTTACTCGAACATGCTTCTCCCCCTCGGCACCGTAATGGCTTTCCTCGCCTGTATGCCGGGTACATTTGGGCAACACTCACCGACCACCTCCGATACGCCATTGGCGTCTCTGATAGCTACCGCGAAAACACATCTCTCAAGCGGTTCGCCTCGTGAAGCTCTAGTCTACCTCGATACGGCGATCTCAAAAGACCCGTCAAACTATCTTACTATTTTCCAGCGGGGCGCGGCGTACCTATCGCTCGGCAGAAGAGGGCAGGCCCTAGATGATTTTGATCGAGTTTTGCAACTGAAGCCTGATTTTGAAAGTGCTCTCCTTCAAAGAGCCCGCCTAAAGTCCAACACGGCCGACTGGGCAGGTGCATTAAGTGATCTAGAAAGGGCAGGGAAGAGGTCTTTGTCGGAATATAAAGACGTTGAGAATGCGCGAGATTCTGCGGCTCTGGCCCTAGAAGCGGAGAAGAGGGGTTCCTGGGAGACCTGTATAAATGAGGCCACTGCGGCTATTAGGAAAGCCAGCGTATCTCTTAACCTTCGGCAAATTCGGGCACATTGTCGCTTTGAGAAAGGTGAGCTGGAGGAAGGTATCAGTGATCTCGTCCACTCTTTACAAATATCACCGGGCTTGGTAGAGCCACACTTACAGGTCTCGTCCATGCTCTTTTATACACTTGGGGACAGTGAGCGTGGTCTTTCACAAATACGCAAGTGCTTACATTCTGATCCCGATTCGAAGCCGTGCAATAGACTATATCGCCGGGAGAAACAGTTGGTTAGACGGCTCCAGGAACTCCGGGACGCTGTAGCTGCGCGAAAGTTCAACAATGCACTGAATCATCTCGTGGGCATTAACGGTGAGGCTGGCCTCGTTGATGATATCAGAGAAGATGTGGAGCAAGCTCAGAAAGCAGGCCACATCTACTCTAGCTCCCAGGGTTTCCTTTACGCGTCATTGGTTGAACAGACCTGTGAAGCCTATAACGAGGTATGTTGCTAGTGGATATTGTAACCCTCGAACATAGCTGATTACCTGTCCAATCTAGGTTCATATGCGCAAGCGCGCCACATCATTCTGTGCCGAAACACTCAACTTGAAACCCCATTCTTTGCCGGCCCTCTTGTTCAGCAGCCAGGTTGCTCTAGACGAGGAGAGGTACGATGATGCTATACGTGCTCTTAATACTGCAAAGGAGCATCATCCCCAATCCCAAGAAGTCCAGGCCCGTCTTCAGAAAGCCATGGTTTTGCAGAAGCGCTCGAAGCAGAAAGACTACTACAAGGTCCTTGGTGTCGCCAAAGACGCCGATGAGAGGACGATTAAGCGAGCTTATCGGCAGTTGATCAAAATTCATCATCCTGACAAGGCGCTATCCCATGGTGTTACAAAAGAGGAGGCTGAAAAAAAGATGGCCGCTATCAATGAGGCTTACGAAGTCCTTGCTGATTCTGAGACTAGGGCACGTTATGATAACGGCATTGACCCCAATGATCCAGAATCACAGAGACAAAATCCATTCCAGGGCAGCCCTTTTGGTGCGAGGAGCCAGCCGTTTTTCTACCAGCCGGGCGCAGGCGGCCACCAGTTCAGGTTCTCTTCAAGCCATGGGTTCAACTTTCCCGGTGGATTTCCATTTTAGTTATTGGGACTGAAATCAAATGTCATCAAATATTCATACAATTAAGTCCTCACGCCACGTAGTCACGTCAGTTTAAGTCTCGCTGCGACACGCATTATGCAAGCATGTCCCTGCCTTGGGATTATTAAAAGCTACTCCGTACGTGCCCTTACTCCGGATGGGCCTCGAGTCCAACACAGCTCGATTGACTATCTGCTTCCCTAAGTCACGCGGCATGTTTCTAGGTACAGCACTTTGTGATGCTGGTGTCACCAGCGCTGATTTGATCATTTTGGTGCATCGGTGAGAGGCACGTAGCTGACTTGGAACACTTTCTCCTTGTGGATACTTCCATCTTCCTTCTTGTCCACCACCCAGATGTACTGACCCCCACCGAACGCTGTACAGGCTAGCATCGACGTGCCTTGTTCGTCCTCAACGTTAACAGGAATGAACATCCTTCCCGGAGCTCGCAGCTGCTCAACTAGCAATGGATGGAGTTCCTGTGCAGCAGCGCCGACGTGAATAGCATCATAAGGTGCTCCTCCTGGCCAGCCGCGGCGACCATCCGCGGTGATGAACTTTACTCTTTCGGACTCCAGTAACCTCTTACCGTCTTCGGACTTGCGCATGTTGTTATTTGCAAGGTCCACTAGCTCCTGTATGTGGTCGACCCCAATGACCTGGCCCTCTGTGCCATCACTGGCGGACGGATCTACCACGAGCTTCGCGATTACATGAGTCAGGTATCCTGAGCCTGAGCCGATGTCTAAAACGCGCGATCCAGGCTTGAGATAATCAATGAGATACTCGCATGCATGTCCATGCATATGGGGGGCCGAGATTGTCGCGCCGTGGCCGATGGGCTGCGGCGAATCTGAGTACGGTCTAGAGGGGGCATAGTGGCCACGGTCAACCTTATACAGTTAGTCAGATATTCATTACAGCACAGGTTTGTGGTATCCCAGCCTGGAGTGGAACATCGAAAATTTCAGTGCGTGGGACTGGTGGAATTTTAGGTAGGGTACTGATGTGACAGGTCTAGGTCTTGGGTTAACACTGGGGGAGCTTCGCTCACAGCCATCATGGCCCTTTTCACCCTCTCATTCCTTATCAGTCCCTCTCTGGAGAGGTTTTCAATCAATTCATTGTTTGTCCGTCCGGAGCAATACCATGCCATTGTGCTAAGTCTTCTGGTGATCTGTTTCGTTGCTGGTATTGCCGCTACAGTATTCGTCAGGTGCTTAAGCATGCGGTTCAAATCATGGCCTCCAGTAGATGATTCTGGGAGTCTGGGTAGATCAGTAGGTGTCTGACTGACAACCTTGAAGGTTACCTAAAGAGCCTAATTAATGCTTCCATGACGCCATTGAACTATGGGGTATCATGTGATCTGGTGGGTGATAGCAGGATGCAGGTGACCTTGAACTCAAGAAATTGGGTCACCGATATCTACCGGTTACTGAACCATGTCTTCTGCTGATGGGGTGCTTTCCATGGCATCTTTTTCAATTTGCATTTTCCATGTGACATGCGCAGTGGTTGTGGTCAACCCAAGTTGAAGCTGGTGCCAAAAAATGCTGAATATATATATATACACTATAGTCCCCACACGCCTAACTTATAATATTACCTATCCTCCCCCCAAACAGACATGTGAAAAAAAAAAAAAAAAAAAAAAAAAAAAAAAAAAAAAAAAAAAAAAAAACCATCATTAAACCCCCCACCCAACAAAGTGATGGACATAGTGCCGTATCTCGACAGTTTCTGAGCCTGACAACCTAAGTCACAGCTCACCTAGACCTCTTAACATCCTGGACTCGAGTGACATCATACGGAACACAGTAGCAGCCGAGCAGCACTGGCAGGCCTACGCAGGCCAGAATGAACGAGCAGACTGCAGATGAAGAGCTCAGGGCGGAGGTAGACATACTCATGTATGATTACCTGGTATGCATGGCCACCTATGGGGCATTAAGGGCCGCGCCGCACAGACCAAAAGATCAGGACCAACTCTGGCTGGAAGCCACAGTGAGGAGTGAGTACCAGAAAGAAAGAAAGAACAAGGATCAGATAACTAAACTAGTCAACTGAAAGGGTTAAGGTCGCTACTTCCACCCGTGGAAAGTCTTCCCCTAGACATCCAGATCAAGACACATATTTTAGAGATCACCCAGATTCTCTCAGAGCACGACTCTGAAGTCCAACCGGAGCCAGCAGTGTATGCAGAGCTGGCAAGCACATTTATCTCGACTTGCAACGCAACGAGAAATGAGGCAATAAGTTGCCGTGCTGCAGAGGTAGCCCTTCAGCTCTGCACAGGGGGCCACATGGACTCTCTACAGAGGATGCCACAGGAGGTTGAACAAGGGGAGAAGATAATCCCGGAGTGCATTGCTCGCACACTACCGGTAATCGGGATTTCCACACATGTCTATCACGAGGCCATCCAAACGGTGCATATAAGAAGGGACAAGGCAGCAGCCCATCTACGACCGATCATGGAGATAATGAAGCAACTGACACCTCCAATCCTTGCACAGCTGGAAAGGGGAAAGCTCAATGGCTTAAGCCGAGACGAGACACAGCAACTGAAACAAAGGGTCGGACTGTGATCAGCATTTTTTTTCTCTTCATGCCAGGTTGTTTCCAATCTTGAAACAAGGTTGAGAAATGCTGGTACATGTTGTATGTCCAAGTTGATAAATTCGAGACAATATTAAGTGCGCATGACAACCAGTGGGCCGAAAATTCAAGGCGTTTACTGAACTTGCTATATATTGCCATGTGTAATTTACTAATCTACTGTACAAACAGAACGGGGAAGCGATTAGCCCAATAGCATGCGGCGCGGATCCTCGATATACTCCTTGACCTGCGTCCCAATGTCAGTAGATGATCAAAAAAGTCACGTAAACACGGCTTATGAATATATATACCTTGACGAGGAAGGTGACGGCTTCCCTGCCATCCAGAAGCCGATGATCGTAAGTGAGGGCGAGATACATCATCTGACGCGATCATTAGGGCGGAAGCCAAAAGCATCTGGCGATGGGCCTGACTTACTGGGCGAATTTCAACCTTCCCATTGACGGCGACGGGCTTATCCTTGATCGCATGGAGCCCGAGAACAGCTGTGAGACGTTAGCCTAACTCTGCGGCTATAGAGACACAACATACCTGTCTGAGGAATGTTTATGATCGGGGTACCCATGAGAGAGCCGAAAACACCGCCCTAAGTGACCGATTTTAGCAAATGACAGGTGCCGCCGGACTGAAAGTTGTCATACGTTGCTGATTGTGAATGTACCACCAGCCATATCCTCGATGGTCAGCTTGTTGTCGCGCGCCTATTCATCACTTCTTAGTAACAGTCCAAATCATAAAATCGCACGGTCATTACCTTCTTTCCAAGATCCGCGATAGCCTTCTCAACACCAACAAGATCCATAGTTTCAGCGTTTCGGACCACTGGAGTCACAAGTCCTTTCTCTGTAGCTACAGCGACACTGATATCAACATAGTCGCGGTAGACAATAGTGTCACCGCCATTGGGACCCTCAATTGAGGCATTGACAGCCGGGACATCCTTCATAGCCAGAACGCAAGCGCGAGAGAAAGCACTCATGAACCCTAGTTTAACACCCGTTTTCTTTAGGACTTCGTCCTTGTATAGCTTTCGGAACTCCATGAGGGAGGACATGTCGACCTCGTTGAACGTGGTGAGAGAAGCGGCGGTGTTTTGGGATTGCTTCAAGCGCTCTGCGATCCTTAGTCTCATCCGGTTCATTTTGACCTTAGTAAAGAGCGCAGGTTAGCCTCGGCTTGGAAAGAAGAACAGGAACATAGTCTAATAAACAGCACTTACTCTCCTCTCCTCACGGTTTCCAATTGCGGCCTTGGCCTCCTCCGGCGCCTGGGCTTTAGGAGACGCCTGCTGTGACGGTTTTGGGGCTTCGGTGGCCTGCGAAGGAACCTTTTCAGGAGCATGAGAGGGCTGTTCGGGCTCCAGCTTCTTTGGTTGTTCAGCCTCCGAGCTGGTAGCGGCAGGTTCTTTCGGTTTCTCGTTCGCTTGCTCTGATTTCTTCTCCGGGGCGCCGCCGGCTTCTAACTTTACTAGGTCTTGTCCGACTGTAACTGTATCTTCCTCGTTGACAAGCAGCTCCTTGATAACGCCAGATTCGGGCGCATTGACCGAAACGTCGATCTAATGCGCATGAGTTACAAACTGCCCATGTAGCAACACCCAGGAAGGTAGGAAGCGGTAAACATACCTTGTCCGTCTCAATTGTTGCTATTTCCTCGTCGCGCTCGACAAAGTCTCCGACCTCTTGACCACTAGTTAATCGTAGTTCCAGCCTAGCACAAGAAATTGAACATACGTTTCGAAAACTGCTTCAATGTTCCCTCGGTGATCGATTCCGCCATTTGGGGGACCTTAACAACAGTATCGGCTGAGCACACTGTCAGTAAGTCCACTGCATAATGAAGATGAGCTAATTACCGTAGGTTCGAATCTGATAGCTTCCGATCGGGATGACGTTGACTTTCGAGGTAGTGTTCCTATAAAGGTATAAGGTGTCTGCATAGATTTACTCCATCGACTACCTAGGTTCCTTACCGTAGACTTGGGACCGACTGCAAGCCATGAATTGGCCTGGCGGTGGTTCTAACACCATCTGCACCCTTCGCCGATGTAAAAGTCCTGCAGGGAACCTGATGGGGAACGCGAGGAACGCGAGGTATAGACCTCAGGCGCTGCCCCGAAAATTGGCGGAGTGGTAATCGACAAGCCATGGTGAGTCTGGATGAGAGAGAAATCAAGCGTACGGAGATCAAACAAGAATTCGGGTAAAGGGATAGCAGAGAGCGGCAGCGACGTATAGCAAGCTAGTCCCAAGTCGAGGCCGGGCCGAGAAATACCGGAAATTCCCTCAACTGGTCATCTGTTGTCTGAACGCAGCGTGACGGAATATTATTACTACGCGGCTTCGGATACGCAGAGACACCAATCTAGCATATTCTGGGACCTCGTCCTCGAGCCGCGAACGAGAGAGTAGTAGCCTGCAATCATTCTGACTGCATAACCAACCAAGCCTACTTGAACTAGGTACAAGTTGATCCAGATCTCCTTAGCCTAATATGTCCGTCAATGCTGTCACGTAAGTTGGTCACGGACGAACATAACATTCCAGTGCCATTCTGATACTTGCCGACTAGATCTCTCTACCGGCGTTCTTTGAAACTCGCCTTGGATTGGGCCGTCCACAGACATGTTTGGAGAGGCCAGGCAGTGTATATTCGGTCCCTTTTCGAAGCAAACAAGGACGTTCGCGATCCCCGGCAACAGAAGGTATACACCACCGTTTCTCCCATCAAATAATTTAAGATGTTCCTGTCGCCAACTACGTTAGGTTCTCCTGCGCGAGACAGAAAAACTACTAGAAACCTGGAAGCACCCTGACCCATACCGCGCACCCACAGCTCCAGGCGGTAGGTAGTCATCGTATTGCGTTGTTATATCGAAGTACTGACAGCGCAACAGGCAGCAAATACGAGAGGAACCTACCCGCTCGTCAACTACCTTGTGAGTGCTCCCATATGCCCTCCTAAGTTGAGATTGTAAGACTAATACCGGCATTAGATGCTTCCGGGGATTCTGGCAGTCATTGAGAATTGTGGGATATAATAGACAACAGGCACTTTACCAGTAAATAGAAAGGATGTACACCACGCTACGCCTTGACGAGATGCAAATCAAGGCATGGTACTGAGAAAACATCTAAAAGTTCAAATCCAGTCTCGCAGCTATATTAAAAAGGGAGTCGTGCGACAAGCCATTTCGTTGCGGCCGACAAACACACGCGCAGGCAATAATTAAGATCATTGAACTTCGGTATCATTCCATGCCCGTAGACATAATTTACAACAATAAAAAGACAGAAACGCAAGAAAAATTAACAAGAGCCATAAACGTGCCCAGTCCAGAACCCCGTTATCATATCAGTAAGAGAGCCAAACCACGCCGAATGACAAACCCCAAGCAAATAAAAGAATAAAACAATTTAGAGCTCCTGGCTACCCTTTCCGGCCTTGGGGGTCTTCTTAGGAAGAAGGTCTGCAGCACGTTAGGACCATCATCCATAAGGGAGTTTCAAGGCACGTACTCTGGTGAATGTTGGGGAGAACACCGCCCTGGGCGATGGTGACATGACCGAGGAGTTTGTTCAATTCCTCGTCGTTTCGGATGGCGAGCTGAAGGTGACGGGGAATGATACGGGTCTTCTTGTTGTCGCGAGCAGCATTTCCAGCCAACTCGAGAATTTCAGCAGCAAGGTACTCAAGAACGGCAGCCAAATAAACAGGGGCACCTGGCAATCAAGCGATCAGTATCAGTCCATCAGGCTATCGTTTGTGCTATTGGGAGCTTACCGGCACCGACACGCTGAGCGTAGTTTCCCTTGCGGAGAAGACGGTGGACACGACCGACGGGAAAGGCTAGACCGGCCTTAGAAGAACGGCTAGAAACTGTCAGCTAGAGACCCCTCAACTTCAGACGGCGAAGGAACGTACGACTGGGCATTCTTGCTGCCGCTGGCCTTGCCTCCAGATTTGCCTCCAGTCATTTTTGCGCGTTTAAACTGTAGATGTGTTTATGGAGAAAAGGGTGATACTGTAAGTCGTCGTGTATTCTCAAAGCGCAATAATATATGGTCACGGAGCGATGGAGAAAAATGGGGGAAGGATGACAGTATCAAGGTGTGGTGGACATATATAACGACACCCTGAGGTTGACGCTGAGAAGTCCAGACGCGTCTTGGATCACCCTCTCGCTTAGCGGGGTCAGCCAATCATTGGCCGGATCATCCCGTGGGCTGGTGTCGTCATGCGGCGATGCCAAATTGAGGAAAGTATGGAAGCTGATCAAAGTTCTTTACAGTACAGTAAGCTTGGCAAGCACTCGCAGCCAATACCCACGCGTTTTGGGCATCACTAGCTTCCTAATCATACAAATCATACATACTGTTTACCGTATTGAAATTCTGCTTCCTTTGTGCTCCTTAGATCAACCTGGTGTTTGGAGCCGAGTATAAGTAGCGCGCTTCCCTCGTCACCGCGTATTCCTAACTTTCCATCCTCCTCTTCATTGCCACGTCCGCCCTAACGCGTTAATCTGTATCACCATCTATAATCTTCTTCAGAGTTATCGAATTCGACTTTCAGACATCAACATCTTTTGAAAATGCCTCCCAAAGCTGCCGAGAAGAAGCCTAGCACTGGTGGCAAGGCCCCGGCTGGCAAGGCCCCAGCTGAGAAGAAGGAAGCCGGTAAGAAGACTGCCGCTGCCGCCTCCGGAGACAAGAAGAAGCGCGGAAAGACCAGGAAGGAGACCTACTCTTCCTACATCTACAAGGGTAAGTTTGCGGCGCCAGTGTGGGCTCAAGGCACTCTTTCTAATCCGCAACAGTTCTCAAGCAAGTCCACCCTGACACTGGTATTTCTACCCGCGCCATGTCGATCCTGAACTCCTTCGTGAACGGTATGTTTGGCTACGCGTCTCTGCCGCTGCTGAATGCTAATATTTTCTGAAGACATTTTCGAGCGTGTTGCGACGGAGGCTTCCAAGCTTGCTGCTTACAACAAAAAGTCAACCATCTCCTCCCGGGAGATCCAGACATCGTGAGTTTAATCGGATGATTTATTGTGTCGTTTTCTAACTTGTTACCAGTGTGCGGTTGATTCTTCCCGGTGAGCTGGCGAAGCACGCCGTCTCTGAGGGTACTAAGGCCGTTACGAAGTACTCTTCTTCCGCCAAATAAGGCTTTCGTTTGGGTCGTTTCTATTGTTTTTCTTATTTGCACGGATATGCTTTTGTTTCGTTCCTCGTCATCTTGAACGGTTTGAGGCGGCGGGTTACAGGGTGTTCGCGGGATTCTTAACGTGTCATGGGATGGTCTTTTTTTCCTATTTGTTCTATTTCCCCACGGGTCGAGTGTTATTTTCTTTTCAACCCTTCTAACTTCCTTTATGGAGACATGACTGCGGTGTATCATAACACGAATTCTGGAATTGGTTGTTTAATTACCTTCTAGAATCCGAATCCAATGCTTTCATGATCTTGTCAGTGGAACGCACTTATCCGCTACTAATTGTCAACACTGTTGCTACTGATTCTGAACTTCCGCAGTCATTCGTCGAATGCTTCGACTTCGTCGAGAGCTTCCTTTCGACCCTGCCAAAGGGCATTATCACTGTTTTCGATGATGTTGATGACGTGTTTTCCTTGTAAGTGGGCGACACGAGCCTTCCAGTCCTTCCAATCCTCTTCGTCGTTAATTAGGAATCCTATGAGCATGCTTGGATCCATGTCTCGGATGTGAAGTCTTCTCAGCCGGCGAGTATGGCAGGTATTGACCTCATCTTCGGTGTATGATTCCCCCGGTTTGCAGTACCGTAGCGCAGGGCGTGTGCTATGCGGGTCGAGGTAAAAAAAATGCGATCCTTGAACACCAATGAAGTAATGGGAGGCTGACGGGCGTCCTCTATAACTATGTTAGTGACAGATACAGTGTGTCATCTATGGGACCCAACCCTGCAATTCCGACAGACTGTGGATATTGTAGCACGGCTTTTAATCCCTCCCAATAGACTGCTGTGACGCGGTCGATCCCCAGCCTAAGTCCCAGAAGTATCAGAGTAGGGCGTACGATACTCTGCTCATCCCTGGCGACACCCATAAATCTATCCTCGTACACATCTGAGCTGTCGTCCGTAGTATATACTCGGAGACTCGAATGGGTGTATTTCGCCGAGAGGCCTCTAATCTCTTCATGAGCTTTTGGTCACATTACTTGTCCCATTTTGTTTCTTACTGTATGCATCTGGCAGTAGCAGCTGGCCCAAACCACTCCCCGGGGTGCTTTCCACAGAATTCCGCTCCGTAGCGGACGAAGTTGTGTATGGAGAACGGGGCCTTTGGGCTATCAGCGAACAGTGCTAGTATTCGTACTTCATCCCTGAGACCATCCCCGCGTCGCCAGTCTGTTAGCATATTAGTATCCTAGTCGCCTATGAATATGCTACACTGGAGGCTTACTGCGGCCCAGTGACATGATAACCATGGCGTTGGCCAGTAGACTCTGGCCTGATCGTATCATACAGCCCCACCCGGTGTCGCTTGTAAATCCCTGTGAATCGAGGAGTTGGCTACGCAGCCGTACACTTAGTGCCAGGGATGAATCCGCCTCCTGTGCTGCATCCTTCGCAATCGGACTGAAGTTTGATCGGTATGTCATCCATAATCTGGACTCGAAATCTAGGAGGAACTGTTCAGGCCAGTCCAGTGGGCTAGTACTCGATGTGGTCAAGAGTCGCCCGTCATCATTCGCTTGCGAGGTTAGTGCCATATCTTGCTTGGGATATATTTGGATTCCACTCAGTGCTCCCTTGAACTTACTGGGTTCTTCAGACACTCTCGCCCTCGGTTCCGGTGGAGGATATGCCGTGCCCAGGCACCATATGGGCGAGTCCGGTTCCTCGTCATTCTTAGGTTCCGGGTCCCAAAGGTACTGTATGATCCGTTTTCTGTACCGCTCTATATCGGACGCGTTCATTCTTGCTGTATCTGGGTCCGGGGCTTGTGGGTGAGGCTGTTGAATGAGGTGTGGGGGTGTCTGCGACGATGACGCAACGGCCCCTTGTGGCGTGCTATCTCCGGAGTGGGGTCCTGGTGAGGCTCGGCTCTGAAGTTATCGGAAAACTACGCCGGTGCTTGTTGATTAGACTTTTGAAGATACTTCTAGATCTTTTGCTATGCAGCCTGGCGTCCTTCGACTTCAGTCCATAGTGGCGTCAAGGAGGATGATTTGCTAACTTGAGGTTGAACTAAGTGTTGTTTTTGATCCATCGCCCAGTCGGGTTGGGGAACGTATCACTTCAGGATTGTTATTGTGTCCAGCACTCTGTAATCTATCGTTAGCTCTACTAGTACAGTCATCGGTTGGGATATGTCAGATATGGTTGGTGTTCGTAGGTTTGTTCATTGGTTACTGTGCAAATGTGGATGTCCCGGGCTGATATATATATATATATATTATATACTCTCATGTTACCAGTATCACTATTATGTGATTATGTATATGACTAACAGCCTGTTAAGACACCACACTTAGTGCCGCAGGCCTAATATTGACAAGGCTTTAGGTAGTATAATACTAAGGTATAGATATCTCAGGTATCTACGCCAAGCTTAGTTACAGGTATATAATATATAATGACACGGTCTTGCCGTCTGTTCTGATTGTTAACAGGGTTAGTGTTAGGGGTAGCTTATTGATTTGACCTAAGTATGCCTATGTATAAGAAGAAATAGTCAAAGAAGAGAAAACTAGCAGCTATAGAAGATATTGATATAAATATATAAGTTAGATAATTAGTAGCCTAAGATAACTAAAGCTTAGTGTCAACAACAACAGGATTCATTCAGTATTTTGAGGTCTGTCTGCTTGCTTAAAGTAAGTTCTTGTCTGGATTGAACACTTAAGGTGTTGATCTTGGCAGATCAGCAGAATAAAATAAGTATAGGGCTAAGCAGCAAAGGCCTGATAATATAGGGGATTAAGGAAAAATATAATACCCCTGCTACATGATAATTAAAAAGACATAAAGTAATAATTAGTTAAAAAGAGAAGATAAAATACAGATATTCTGTCAATAGAAGGCATGGCATAACAGGTATAGTTTAGAGTAATATAAAGATTTTACTTTATATTTATTAATAAATTCTTTAGCTCTTAGCAATTAATCATTAGCAATAATATAAGAATAAAGGGAAATATATTTTAACTATAGTTAAAAATATATAAGCAAGAATATAACTTCAGGCCTATTTAAGAATAGGTTTAAATTAAAAAAAAGAAGATAAGTAAAGCAGGTATAGGTAGTAATATATAGAACTAACTATATATTATATTATATTAAGCTATTAGTCTAGCTAGTGTCAACAATCAACATGTTTTATTTGATATCTGGAGGTCTCTGTTACTTGCTTAAAGTAAGTACCTGATCAGATTAAATGCTTAAAATATTGTTCAGGCAGAACAGAATAAGTATATAGCCAACTAGATAATATGCAAATACTAATAATATAAAGAGATTTAAAAAATATAATATCTCTATTACTAAATTTAGAGAAAGAAAAATAATATAATATAGAAATAGATATTTAGTATATATTAACAAGTTTTTAGCTATAGTTAAAAATATCTTAAAAAAGAAGTTAAGTAAAGTAGCTACAAATAGTAATATATAAAACTAATTATATATTATATTATTATAGTTTTAGGTATAGATAGTAGCTATATAGTATAAGAAGGAATAATCTTGTAATAGATATAACTAGTATAAAAGAAGAATAATAGCTTTATTATAAAAGAGAAAAATAGATATTTATTTACTATAAAAATTATTACTATCTTTCTTCTATTTTTATAAAAGAAGAAAAATAGATATGTTTCTATAAAAGTATTTATTTAAGTATATAAGCCTTAGCTCTAGCTAAATATTATAAAAATTCTAAATATATAATATAGATTTTTTATAAACTATCTTTTTTCTAGAAGAATCTTAGTTTCTAAATATTATAGAAGATTAACCTCTTAAGCCTTCCTAACCCTAAAGCCTCTTAATAAATCCTGTAGTAGATTAACTTATCTAATTCCTGTAGATCTTGAAAGGCTTTATATCTAATTATATAAAAATAGTTATAATTAGATAGATTTAAGAAGAGAATATAGAGCTATCTTTAATATATATACTAAAGCTATAGAGTTAAGTACTAGATAAGATTTTTACTAAATATAACTTTATAATAATAATTAGTAGTTATATTAATTATAAAGAATTATCTAAGCTAGTATAATAGTAATAAATATAATTATATACTTATCTTTTTCTACTATCTTTTTATTATTAAATAGTCCCTAGTAAAATAAATCTAATTATATTTTTAGATTAGTATACTATTCTTTTACTATTTAATAATTAATGAGATAATATATTATATATAACTTTAATAAATTTTAAAATTATAATAGCTTTTATAAAATCTTATTAGTCTTTTTAAATATTTATAATAGCTTTTATAATTTTCTAGTTTTATATAGTCTCTTATATTCTTGTTCTAGAAAGTTTAGTATATAAAGATATATATATACTATTCTTTCTTTACTATCTTCTAGATCAGGTAGGTTACTCAGGTCTTGCTTACTTAGTCTTTTAGACTGTGGGTTTCTGCAGGCACTTCTTTTATTGCAGGGTTTGTTTATCTTGACCCTCACAATACTGCCTGACATGTCCACCCTCAGCTAGTTATTGCGGCTGTGTTGTAACACTAAAATCTTATACTTAATAAGATACTATATAAAGAGACTGGTTAAAAATCTAATACTAGAAAAACCTTCTTATAAAAAAATTAAAAAAAAAGATCTTTTTTCTAATCCTTATTTTATTTATAAAGCTATAGTAAAGACTATAATATTTTTATAAAATATTTAATATATTTATACTGCAGTACTTCTATAAAATATTTAATAATTTAAAACTAATATTAATCTCTAGAAGACCTAGATTTCTAATATTTTTATAAAATATCTAGTAAATTTAGAACTAATACTAATCTGCTAGGAGACTTAATGTATTTTTATAATATTTTTTAGCTAATCTATAAAGCTTTACTCTTATAAGGAATCTATATTATATAGTTAGAACTCTTGTAATGCCTGGCTAGGATTAAGACTCAGATACTTAGATAAGTATCCTTATAAAAGTATATATATCTTTTCTTTTTTATAGAAGTAAAAAAAATAATAATAATTTTTATAATAAATAAATATTTATCTTTTATAGTAAAGTTATTATTCTTTTTTTATACTAGTTATATTTATTACAAGATTATTTCTTTTTACATATTTTATTACTTATTCTTATAACTAGTTTATTAAAAAATAATAATGTATAAAAATAATATATATATATATAATCTTTCTATAAAATATAGTTATAAAAAATTTAAGAATTCTTATAAATTAATTTTATTAATAAAGTTCTATATAAAAAAATAAATAATAAATAATAAAAAATAGAGTAATTCTGCAAGAAAATAAGCTTACTATTATAAATTAAAAAGCTATAGAAGTAGATTAGTATAAAATTATCTAAATACTGATAAAAAGAGTTAATAATATTAAAAAACTTTTTTATAAAGAAGACTAATATTAAAATTTAATTATTAATAAAATTAAAATAATATATAATATATAATTATATAATTTATTATATATTTATTATCAGGCAGGAGTCTATTATAAATATAAATAAATAAAATAAAAAATAAAAAATAAGAATTATAATAGCTTATTTTAATTATATTTTTAGTAATTTTTAGAAGTTAGAGATATTATCTAACTATTATAAAAAAAGATAGTAAAGCTTTTATAAACTTTTTAAAAATTTAACTTAGAGATTCTTATAATTAATAATAAAAAATATAATTAAAAATACTTTAATTTTATTCTAATAAAGATAAACTAAATTATTATTATTTTTAATAATAAAATAAGCAGCAGTTAAAATTAAATTATAAAATAAAAAATTTAGAATAGCTATAGCTATATATTTTTTTTAAATTTTTTCTTTATTAAATCTGCTAAAAAATTTATAAATAACTAGAGTTTCTAAAAATAACTTAAAACTTAATTATATTTATTATAAAATTATAATATAGTATTAAAATATAGATTTTATAAGACTTTAGAGATAAAATTTAAAAAAACTAGTTCTTATAAAAAAACTAATAACATAAGAACTAAAAAATAGAAAAAAAAAGAATCTATTATAAATAAGATTTTTTTAGAAAAAAATTATAAGCAATAA